>JAYESA010000006.1:207061831-207191831 GCA_036927795.1 Iris macrosiphon | reverse complement strand
AAGCGAGGATGACTTATCTATTTGAACAGGAGGTCGCTGGCAAAGCCATAAAGGACCCTAGTCAAAACGAGGATGGAATACAATGAGAGTACAGGATGCACTACAAACCATCCCGTTCTTGCACATGAAGACTAGACATGAAGTTTCATCCGGACCGGATCGGCCCTAGTGTCCCGATGACCGTCCGTGGAACTGTACCTTGTTAAAACAAGTTATTCGCGACATGCAATTATTGGTCTTCCAAATTCACGAGATGTACGAGATACATAAGATACTTGAATCTTGATTCTTGCTCTGAACGAGTATTGCTCCACGAGCTGTGTTACTTGATTTGCTTGACATGATTCTCGTTCAGTGAACAATTTGACATAATTCTCGTTCAGTGTCCAACTTGCCTTGTGTCACTACCCAATTCTAGAAAATAGGGTATATTTTTTTTTTATTTGATAAATGGTGTATTGTATTTAATTACTTATATTTATAATTATTAGTGCTTGTTTTATTTTTATTTTGATTGTTTTAGGGTTTTGGCTAGCCTGGACCCATGTCAGACCCTAGTGGACCCATGTCCGACCCAGCCCACACCCTTGTGAGAATTATTTTGGGGCTTAGAATTATTATTTTATTTTTAGGAGGTTAGTTGGAGAGATTTGGAACTAGTTTGAGTGCATTTGGAGACCCGGAACCCAAAACCGAGTGAATAGGGGCGTTTTGGGAATTTGGAAAGTTGTAAACCCCCATTTATTTCATGTGGCCGGCCCCTACCTACCCCCCACACCCGATCACAGCCACAGCAGCCCCCTCCTCTTCATTTACTTCTTCTTCTTCATTCCTTCTTCTTCTCCACTTCTCCTTTCTTCTTCCTTCTTTCTCCAAGTGAGTTTTCTTCCACTTTTCTTCTTTCTTTCTTTCATTTCTTCTTCCTTAAGCTAACCCTCACCTTGCATTTTCTCTAACCTAGGTGTGAGGAGCCTAGATCTAGTGTGGGAGTTAGATTTGGAAGCTTGGAGCTTGAGGGAGTTGATTTGGAGGGAATTTGGGACTTTGGCCTTGGGATTCCAACTCCCAAGAGGTAAAACCTAACTTTCTCCTTCCTAATTATTTTTGTGTAGTGTAATTAGTGTTGTAGAACCCTCCTAGACCCTAACCCTACCCGTAGGAGGAAGTTGGAACTAGTTTGGGTGAGTTTAGAGACTTTGACATTAGGTTTTGTGTCGAATTCGAGTGGAATCCGAATTTGGCCCAATTTTGGGTGATGCCCTAGGTTAGATGGACCTAGGTAGACGTTGTCGGGTGTCTAGAGGGTGAGTGCGTGTCTCCGTTTGGACACGGGAAGCCGCGTCGCGGAGAAACGGGCGTTTCGGACGAAATTGGGGCTTTTCGTCGTCGCCGATTCTAAGTTTGTGTGCGTTTTCGCTACGGGCCTAGAATCGACGTGGGAGCGCATTTTCTAGGATCTAGACATCGTGTAGAGCGCGTGGGTAAATTTTGGGCCGATTCCGAGTTCGTTTGGTGTGCGTTTCAGGAGGTTTTCCGAGCCGCGCACCACGTGTTCGTCGAAATGACCGAACGGCCATTTCGACTTGGTTTTCTCGTTTCGGCTTTGTGCGCGCGTTGGGTTAGTATCGGGGAGTGTGTGCTAGAGTTTTCGGGCTATATTTTATATATTTTAGGGTATTGGTGAGTGTCGGGGGGTCGTTGGGCGTGAGTAGGGCGTGTGGTTTGAGTGTTGTGTGCGTGGTTGTGTTTGTTTTGATATGTGTATATATATATATATATTTATATATATATGTATGTTTGTTTATGTATATATATTTATATATATATGAGTGTATTTATATCTATGTGCTTATGTGTGTATATGTCTATGTGTATATATATATGTATATGTGTAAGTGTGCTCGTGTGTATATGTATATATATTTGAATATGTGTGTGTGTGTATATATCTTAGAGTGTGTGTATTGATATATATATATATTTTGTGTGTTTATATATATATTTGTAGCTATGTGTATATATATTTATGTGTGTGTGTGTTTTAGTGTGTGAGTGTGCTAGTGTGTGTGTGTTAGAGTGTGTAGTTAAGTGTGTGTATATATATATGTATCTAGTTATATATATATAGATATATATGTATGTATATATATATATAGATAGTGATATATATATGTATGTTTATGGATGTGTGTGTGTGTATGTGAGTTGGAAGGGGGGGAGGTTCCAGCCTACTGCAGCAGCAGCCAACAGCAGCTATCTGCTGCAGCAGCAGCAGCCATATGGGGCAGCAGCAGCAGCAGGATCAGCACAAGCAGCAGCAGTAGCAAGAGCAGCAGCAGCAGGATCAGCACAAGCAGCAGCAGCAGCTAGTATATGCAGCGGGGAGCAAGGTAGCTAGGTTTTAGATAGGTAGATAGTTACTAAAATAGATAGATAGATAGTATTATAGATTAGATAATTAGATATATAGATAGTTACTTAGATAGATATATAGATAAGTAGATGGATAGATAGATACCTATATCTATGGATACTAGATAGGTAGATAGGTAGATAGGTAGTTTTATCTATCTAGGAGATAGATATCTATATACCTATAGTTAGTTATATATATATAGATATCTTGATAGGTAATATATATATATATGTTATGATTAGGTAAGGTATTGGGTAATCGGGTAAATGTGTGTGGATATCTAAATACATAGGTATATACATACTTAGATGTATATATATATGGTAGATATATATATTACCTAGCCTAGATTAATAACTAGGTATATAATTAGTAGCTAAATAGCTAGTTAGAGGGCCTTAGGGCGAAACCTCAATACCTTGAGATACCGAGGTATCTCGATACCTTGAGATATTCAAGGTATTGAGTTTCGAGCGGGGTATTTGAGCTTTAGCCTAGGAAATGCTTTGGAATGATTTTTATATGTTTATATGTATATAATTACGCGTGCTAGCATAGGTTTTAGCGGGTTTAGGCGGGGTGCGTGGCCTAGGGCGAGGTATCGGATACCGAGGGTATCTCGGTATCTCGATTAGGCGAGTTTGTGAGTTTAGTAGCTTAATGAGCTCGGTTTGACCTAGAATTTCAGGGGCACCCTAGTTTGACCTAGCTTTGACCATAATTGTCCCCGTTGACTGCAAAAGTCAATGTTTGACCTAGTTTTGACCTAGAGTTGACTTTTTGGACCCCGGGTTGACTTTTTGACCCGATTTTCACCGGTTTGACCCGTTCGACCTAGAATAGCCCTAGAAGCCTGTTTTTAATTATTTTATATCAGTTTAAATGCTTAGAACCCTTTTTAATCCTTGCTTTTCGCATTAGGTCCTTGCGACACCGGTCCGGACCTCGATCCTCATCAGTTGCTCAGGACATCAGGCGAGTACCTACCTCTGATAGTTTCCATTTCATGATAGCGTTTATATCACCTGTTCTAGAACTGTAATACTTGATTCTGACACATTGTTACACGAGCTGGTACTAGTGGATCCCGTCATGAGGTGCTATCCCCCTTACCGTGTTCAGCGGGTACTCTATCACGTGTATTTCATCATGTGCTTCGGGTATTGATTATCATGTGCTATCATGTGCTTATTGTGCTCTCGCCTTCGTGTGCGCGAGCTATTATCATGTACGTAGCGTGTTGTGGTTGGATCCAATGGTATTAGTGGGGGAGGGGAGTAGTGAGTTGGTTATATGATCAAAGCCAAACAGTATTCATGTGTATGTCGGTTATGCAACTCACGCATAACGGAGTTATCGTAGTGACTTTCATGTGCAACCTAAGCCGATCATATAACGAACTTGTGCTCAAGGCACTTAGCTAGTATTCATGTTTCTCACCTGCAGTTACTTTTCCACTACTTGTATTGTTCTCCAGTTTATATTACAGCTACTTCTTGTGCTCCAGCATATATTTATTTCCTGTGCATCTTGATTACTTTTCTATTGCTCGTCATATACACCTTACCATGCATTTGGAGTTGCTTTCAGAGTTATGTACTTCGCTCCAGTCCTGACTGGGCATATTTTTTTCCAGAGGATCCTGAGGACTATTGCCCTACGTTCTACGGGCCCGGTGTTGACGACTGTTGTGACCCCGAGGAGGAGTGCGCCGAGGAGACGCCTTTAGCACCCTAGTTAGCTAGGTGGGTTTCCTGGGTTTTTCCAGTGGTTTGTATTTTGGATGACTGTACTTATTCTTTTGATGCTGTAATGTTGTAGCTTTTAGACCTGGACTGTATTATTTTGGATTGCCTTGCTCTCTTGGTTCTGTTTCTTGTTTATATCATATCGTGCTTATATTCTTCCTCTAGTTTTGTGATTGAGATTATTGTCATATATATATTGCGTGGTTGCCCTCCTGTTGGAGAGGATTTTATTCACATATATATATATTGCGTGGTTTTGCCCTCCTTTTGGAGAGGTCATGCCGGATTTTTCAGTGAGATATAGATAGATATGGTTGACCTAGAACGGACCTTTACAGCGTTCTACCGCCGATTCTGCGGCGTAGGCTGGACGTACCCACGGCTCATGCCCGTTTTTCGGGTGCGGGTCGTGACACGTTTTTGGTGGTGGCCCATGCAGGTCAGCTTTTTAGTTTACCTGCAGTAGGATATAGGATATAGGCTGAGAGAGAGAGTGCTCAATCACAACTAGGACCCCTCCTGATTTTTCTTGCTATCTTAATTTTCCTGAAATTGTTTCTTTTGCAATATTACTGTCCTTCATTGATGTTATCGTTTCTTGCACTGTATTGACTTCTTTTGATCTGTGTTCAGGATGCCTCCGAAGACCAGATCTCAGCGCACCGCCCCAGCAGCTGCCACCGAGAGGTCTGCCACCTCTCGACCTGCTCGACGTCCGGCAGCCGCTACCGCTCCACTCGCCACTCCTGCGGTTGAGGGAGCTTCAGTTTCTCTCGGAGATCCCCTTACTCCCATTGATCCGAGAGCCACCCCAGTTGTCCCGGTGGTACCTCCTCCACCACCGCCTGCGCCAGTAGATGCTACACAGCTGTTCGCGTTCTTCCGAGAGATGATGGATGCGCAGCACCGCCAGGCAGATATTATGAGGATGGGCATTGAGAATGCTCATCAGGTGGCTTTGACAGCGGTCGACAGAGTGGCTCAGATCCAGCCACAGCCAGAGCAGGCTCAGTATCCTAGGCCGGGTACTATCATCGATTTTCAGAGGATGCGGCCTAAGGAGTTCCGCGGCACAGAGGGGATCCTGTACGCCGACGACTGGATCGAGCATATAGAGGGCATTTTCAGGCTGGCGATGATCCCAGCCAGCATGCAGATAGAGGCAGCGGGCAGCCAGATGTTCGACCTTGCCCTTACTTGGTTCCGCACTGATACGCGGATAGCAGCTCCGGGATTGACTTGGGAGGCTTTCAAGAAGCTTTTCAAGGAGAAGTTCTTCCCGGACGTGGCTCTCAGTGCCTTAGAGAGTCAGTTCGAGGCGCTCGTCCAGGGGAGTATGCTAGTGGATGAGTATGCAGCGGAGTTCTGCCGTCTGGGCAGATTTGTTGAGGGGTTGTCTGAGGCAGCGAAGGCGCGGAAGTTCCGCAAGGGCTTGGTCATGGCGGTCAAGTCCTTGACTAGGAGCGACCGCGAGGCGACCTTCGAGCAGATTGTCAGCGATGCTCAGAGGGCTGAGGATGATTTGGAGCTGAAGACGAAGAGGGGCAGAGACACTTCCGGAGCAGGCAGCAGTGCAGGCCCGGCCAAGAGGCCATTCCAGCAGACCCAGCAGCACCAGGGTCAGGGTCGGGCGCCCTTCCGGCAGGCGCCTCAGCAGCAGAGGCAGGGTCAGCAGCAGGGCCAGAGGCAGCCCATCGTTTGCCCTTTCTGTAAGAAGCCAGGGCACGGATGGGACATATGCAGAAAGAGGCTGGGCAGATATTTATTGTGTGGCGCCGCAGACCACCAGCTGAAGGATTGTCCTTCAGCGCTTGCCCGTACAGCTCAGGGCGGAGGAGCCGCTCAGAGGGCACCAGCCAGAGCACCTGCAGCGCAGCAGAGAGGTCAGCCTTTGCAGACTCAGCAGCAGAGGTTCGCCCAGCACCAGCAGCAGCACCGAGGAGGACAGCAGGGGCGAGCTTTTGCCCTGACAGTGGACGAGGCCGAGCCAGTTGGTGATGTTATCTCAGGTTCTGTTCTCCTTGATTCCATTCCAGCACTTGCTTTATTTGATTCCGGTGCTTCCCATAGCTTTGTGTCTGTATCTTTTGCTGTTAGACACCATCTTGTTGCTGAACCTTTAGCTAGACTCTGCAAGATCACGACCGGGGGTGGTATCATCCTAGTCCGTGATGTTTGCAGAGACCGGAGAGTTACTTTGGGAGGCCGGGAGTTGAGTGTGTGCCTACTCGTAATGCCACTTCCGAGCTACGATATTGTACTCGGGATGGATTGGTTGAGTACGCATTGTGCTAGTATAGATTGTCGTGGAGGCAGAGTTTTGTTCAGTCCGCCGGGTGAGCCAGAGTTTCAGTTTGCCAGAGGAGCAGCGGAGCAGACCGAGGGAGTCTTCTGCGGAGCCCTGGTGGTAGAGCCGAGGTCGCTACATCCACTGATAGAGGAGTATATGGATGTCTTTCCGGAGGAGTTGCCAGGGTTACCTCCGGACAGAGACGTGGAGTTCTCTATAGACTTGGTGCCAGGCGCGGAGCCGATATCCCAGCACGTCTATAGAGTCAGCAACAGTGAGCTGATAGAGTTAAAGAAGCAGGTGGATGAGCTTCAGGACAAGGGATTTATCAGATCTAGTTCTTCTCCGTGGGGTGCTCCGGTACTTTTTGTGCCGAAGAAGGATGGGTCGATACGGATGTGTATCGACTACAGGGCTCTGAACAGCCTCACCATCAAGAACAAGTATCCGCTGCCGCGTATTGATGATCTATTTGACCAGTTGAGCGGAGCGAGGGTGTTTTCCAGGATTGATCTGAGGACAGGCTACCACCAGGTGAAGGTCAGGAAGGAGGATATTCCGAAGACAGCTTTTCGGACCAGATATGGACAGTATGAGTTCTTGGTGATGCCGTTTGGGTTGACTAATGCCCCGGCAGTGTTCATGAATCTGATGAACAAGGTGTTCCATCAGCATCTGGACAGGTTTGTGGTGGTGTTTATAGATGACATCTTGGTGTATTCGAAGACCCCAGAGGAGCACGAGGAGCATCTGAGGATAGTGCTGGAGACTCTCAGGAAGGAGAAGCTTTATGGAAAGCTCTCAAAGTGTGAGTTCTTCCTTGACAAGGTTGAATTCCTTGGTCATGTGGTGACTGGAGAGGGTATCTCGGTGGATCCGAGAAAGATCGTGGCAGTTGAGGCATGGAGTGCTCCGAGTTCAGTAGCCGAGGTCAGGAGTTTCTTGGAACTGGCAGGCTACTACAGGAGATTTGTTCAGGATTTTTCCCGGATTGCAGAGCCGTTGTCCAGGCTGACTCGGAAGGACGTGGAGTTTGTTTGGTCAGAGGAGTGCCAGATCGCCTTTGATGAGCTGAAGAGGAGGTTGACGACAGCTCCAGTGTTGACGTTGCCATCAGGTTCTGGAGGATTCACTATCTATAGTGATGCATCGGGGAAGGGACTGGGTTGTGTGTTGCAGCAGAATGGGAGGGTGATTGCCTATGCTTCCAGGCAATTACGTCCTCATGAGAAGAATTACCCTACCCACGATTTGGAGTTGGCAGCGGTCATCTTTGCTCTTAAGTTGTGGAAACACTATTTATACGGAGAGCGTGTGGAGATCTTCACAGACCACAAGAGCTTAAAGTATGTGTTTACCCAAAAAGAGCTGAACATGAGGCAGAGGAGATGGTTGGAGTTGATGAAAGACTTCGACATATCATTGCAGTATCATCCAGGGAAGGCGAACGTAGTTGCGGATGCATTGAGCAGGTATCCGGTAGCTATGTGCCTGACTACAGATCGTTATCTTCTGGCAGATCTAGAGAGCTTGGGCATTGAGGTGATAGTGCCTGGAGTTGAGATGCAGATGTGGGGACTGCAGATTCAGTCAGAGTTGGTAGACCGGATCAGGGCTACACAGTTTGAGGATGAGTCCCTGAGGAGCATCAGGGAGCAGGTTCAGATGGGTTTAGCAGACGACTTCACCATTGCTGATGATGGTTCCTTGCGGCACGGTACCAGGTTGTGTGTGCCGAGTGGGTCGTTGCGCGAGGAGGTTCTCCAGGAGGCGCATCGATCCCAGTACTCTATGCATCCCGGTGCCAACAAGATGTATAGAGATCTGAGACAGCATGTATGGTGGTACGGGATGAAGCGGGAGGTAGCACGCTTCGTATCCCGATGCTTAGTGTGCCAGCAGGTGAAGGCGGAGAGGCAGAGGCCAGGAGGTTTACTCCAGCCATTACCCATTCCAGAGTGGAAATGGGAGCATGTGACCATGGATTTTGTTTCTGGACTTCCCCGTTCTCCAGGCGGGAAGGATGCGATTTGGGTCATCGTGGACAGGTTGACCAAATCGGCCCACTTTCTACCATTCAAAGTGGGTACGTCTACAGAGAGACTAGCAGAGATGTATGTGCGCCAGATAGTCAGACTGCAAGGAGTTCCAGTGAGCATAGTATCAGATCGGGACAGTCGCTTTACTTCGCATTTCTGGAGGAGTCTGCAGGCTAGCTTGGGCACCCAGCTCAAGTTTAGTAGTGCGTATCACCCACAGACAGATGGTCAGTCAGAGAGGACCATTCAGACACTTGAGGACATGCTACGCACCTGTGTTTTGGATTTCAGAGGCTCTTGGGAGGATCACTTGCACTTGGTAGAGTTTGCTTACAACAACAGCTACCAAGCCAGTATCGAGATGTCACCTTTCGAGGCGTTGTATGGACGGAGGTGTCGCACTCCGTTATCATGGGATGATGTAGGTGAGAGAGCTTTGCTTGGCCCGGAGATGGTGGTTGATGCAGCGGAGAAGGTCAAGCTCATTAGAGATAGACTTCGGGTGGCGCAGGACAGGCAGCGGCATTGGGCCGATAGCCACCGGAGACCTTTGGAGTTCGAGGTACAGCTTAGAATCTAGATTTTGTTCTTGTGTTTGCTTGTGATTGCTTGTTTTAGACTAAGTGCAGAGACCTTGTTTGTGCTAGGTTGGAGATCTGGTGTTCCTGAGGATTTCTCCGACGCGGGGCACTATTCGCTTCGGTGGAGGCGGGAAGCTTAGCCCACGTTTCGTCGGACCCTTCCGTGTTCTTGAGAGGGTCGGCGCCGTGGCGTATAGGCTTGAGTTGCCGCCTACGCTGGAGGGAGTTCATGATGTGTTCCACGTGTCGCAGTTGAGACGGTACGTGGCGGATCCCAGTCACGTATTGGATCACTCGGAGATCGCAGTGGGCCCTACTCTTAGCTATCCAGAGCAGCCGGTGGAGATTCTGGATCGGCGGGAGAAGGTGTTGAGGAACCAGACTATTCCCTTGGTTCGCGTCGCGTGGAGGCATCACTCTCCAGGGGAGTCGACCTGGGAGAGGGAGGATAAAATGCGCGAGCGATACCCCTATCTCTTCGAGCCCTGAGGTATGGTTCTTTCTTTGCATTCCTGTCCTAGTTTCGTCTTTTAATTTCGAGGACGAAATTATTTTAAGGAGGGTAGGCTTGTCACTACCCAATTCTAGAAAATAGGGTATTTTTTTTTTATTTGATAAATGGTGTATTGTATTTAATTACTTATATTTATAATTATTAGTGCTTGTTTTATTTTTATTTTGATTGTTTTAGGGTTTTGGCTAGCCTGGACCCATGTCAGACCCTAGTGGACCCATGTCCGACCCAGCCCACACCCTTGTGAGAATTATTTTGGGGCTTAGAATTATTATTTTATTTTTAGGAGGTTAGTTGGAGAGATTTGGAACTAGTTTGAGTGCATTTGGAGACCCGGAACCCAAAACCGAGTGAATAGGGGCGTTTTGGGAATTTGGAAAGTTGTAAACTCCCATTTATTTCATGTGGCCGGCCCCTACCTACCCCCCACACCCGATCACAGCCACAGCAGCCCCCTCCTCTTCATTTACTTCTTCTTCTTCATTCCTTCTTCTTCTCCACTTCTCCTTTCTTCTTCCTTCTTTCTCCAAGTGAGTTTTCTTCCACTTTTCTTCTTTCTTTCTTTCATTTCTTCTTCCTTAAGCTAACCCTCACCTTGCATTTTCTCTAACCTAGGTGTGAGGAGCCTAGATCTAGTGTGGGAGTTAGATTTGGAAGCTTGGAGCTTGAGGGAGTTGATTTGGAGGGAATTTGGGACTTTGGCCTTGGGATTCCAACTCCCAAGAGGTAAAACCTAACTTTCTCCTTCCTAATTATTTTTGTGTAGTGTAATTAGTGTTGTAGAACCCTCCTAGACCCTAACCCTACCCGTAGGAGGAAGTTGGAACTAGTTTGGGTGAGTTTAGAGACTTTGACATTAGGTTTTGTGTCGAATTCGAGTGGAATCCGAATTTGGCCCAATTTTGGGTGATGCCCTAGGTTAGATGGACCTAGGTAGACGTTGTCGGGTGTCTAGAGGGTGAGTGCGTGTCTCCGTTTGGACACGGGAAGCCGCGTCGCGGAGAAACGGGCGTTTCGGACGAAATTGGGGCTTTTCGTCGTCGCCGATTCTAAGTTTGTGTGCGTTTCCGCCACGGGCCTAGAATCGACGTGGGAGCACATTTTCTAGGATCTAGACATCGTGTAGAGCGCGTGGGTAAATTTTGGGCCGATTCCGAGTTCGTTTGGTGTGCGTTTCAGGAGGTTTTCCGAGCCGCGCACCACGTGTTCGTCGAAATGACCGAACGGCCATTTCGACTTGGTTTCCTCGTTTCGGCTTTGTGCGCGCGTTGGGTTAGTATCGGGGAGTGTGTGCTAGAGTTTTCGGGCTATATTTTATATATTTTAGGGTATTGGTGAGTGTCGGGGGGTCGTTGGGCGTGAGTAGGGCGTGTGGTTTGAGTGTTGTGTGCGTGGTTGTGTTTGTTTTGATATGTGTATATATATATATATATATATATATATTTATATATATATGTATGTTTGTTTATGTATATATATTTATATATATATGAGTGTATTTATATCTATGTGCTTATGTGTGTATATGTCTATGTGTATATATATATGTATATGTGTAAGTGTGCTCGTGTGTATATGTATATATATTTGAATATGTGTGTGTGTGTATATATCTTAGAGTGTGTGTATTGATATATATATATATTTTGTGTGTTTATATATATATTTGTAGCTATGTGTATATATATTTATGTGTGTGTGTGTTTTAGTGTGTGAGTGTGCTAGTGTGTGTGTGTTAGAGTGTGTAGTTAAGTGTGTGTATATATATATGTATCTAGTTATATATATATAGATATATATGTATGTATATATATATATAGATAGTGATATATATATGTATGTTTATGGATGTGTGTGTGTGTATGTGAGTTGGAAGGGGGGAGGTTCCAGCCTACTGCAGCAGCAGCCAACAGCAGCTATCTGCTGCAGCAGCAGCAGCCATATGGGGCAGCAGCAGCAGCAGGATCAGCACAAGCAGCAGCAGTAGCAAGAGCAGCAGCAGCAGGATCAGCACAAGCAGCAGCAGCAGCTAGTATATGCAGCGGGGAGCAAGGTAGCTAGGTTTTAGATAGGTAGATAGTTACTAAAATAGATAGATAGATAGTATTATAGATTAGATAATTAGATATATAGATAGTTACTTAGATAGATATATAGATAAGTAGATGGATAGATAGATACCTATATCTATGGATACTAGATAGGTAGATAGGTAGATAGGTAGTTTTATCTATCTAGGAGATAGATATCTATATACCTATAGTTAGTTATATATATATAGATATCTTGATAGGTAATATATATATATATGTTATGATTAGGTAAGGTATTGGGTAATCGGGTAAATGTGTGTGGATATCTAAATACATAGGTATATACATACTTAGATGTATATATATATGGTAGATATATATATTACCTAGCCTAGATTAATAACTAGGTATATAATTAGTAGCTAAATAGCTAGTTAGAGGGCCTTAGGGCGAAACCTCAATACCTTGAGATACCGAGGTATCTCGATACCTTGAGATATTCAAGGTATTGAGTTTCGAGCGGGGTATTTGAGCTTTAGCCTAGGAAATGCTTTGGAATAATTTTTATATGTTTATATGTATATAATTACGCGTGCTAGCATAGATTTTAGCGGGTTTAGGCGGGGTGCGTGGCCTAGGGCGAGGTATCGGATACCGAGGGTATCTCGGTATCTCGATTAGGCGAGTTTGTGAGTTTAGTAGCTTAATGAGCTCGG
Source organism: Iris macrosiphon (assembly GCA_036927795.1). Taxonomy (NCBI): domain Eukaryota; kingdom Viridiplantae; phylum Streptophyta; class Magnoliopsida; order Asparagales; family Iridaceae; genus Iris; species Iris macrosiphon. The sequence continues at coordinate 207,179,494 of JAYESA010000006.1, read as the reverse complement.
TTTGACCTAGAATTTCAGGGGCACCCTAGTTTGACCTAGCTTTGACCATAATTGTCCCCGTTGACTGCAAAAGTCAACGTTTGACCTAGTTTTGACCTAGAGTTGACTTTTTGGACCCCGGGTTGACTTTTTGACCCGATTTTCACCGGTTTGACCCGTTCGACCTAGAATAGCCCTAGAAGCCTGTTTTTAATTATTTTATATCAGTTTAAATGCTTAGAACCCTGTTTAATCCTTGCTTTTCGCATTAGGTCCTTGCGACACCGGTCCGGACCTCGATCCTCATCAGTTGCTCAGGACATCAGGCGAGTACCTACCTCTGATAGTTTCCATTTCATGATAGCGTTTATATCACCTGTTCTAGAACTGTAATACTTGATTCTGACACATTGTTACACGAGCTGGTACTAGTGGATCCCGTCATGAGGTGCTATCCCCCTTACCGTGTTCAGCGGGTACTCTATCACGTGTATTTCATCATGTGCTTCGGGTATTGATTATCATGTGCTATCATGTGCTTATTGTGCTCTCGCCTTCGTGTGCGCGAGCTATTATCATGTACGTAGCGTGTTGTGGTTGGATCCAATGGTATTAGTGGGGGAGGGGAGTAGTGAGTTGGTTATATGATCAAAGCCAAACAGTATTCATGTGTATGTCGGTTATGCAACTCACGCATAACGGAGTTATCGTAGTGACTTTCATGTGCAACCTAAGCCGATCATATAACGAACTTGTGCTCAAGGCACTTAGCTAGTATTCATGTTTCTCACCTGCAGTTACTTTTCCACTACTTGTATTGTTCTCCAGTTTATATTACAGCTACTTCTTGTGCTCCAGCATATATTTATTTCCTGTGCATCTTGATTACTTTTCTATTGCTCGTCATATACACCTTACCATGCATTTGGAGTTGCTTTCAGAGTTATGTACTTCGCTCCAGTCCTGACTGGGCATATTTTTTTCCAGAGGATCCTGAGGACTATTGCCCTACGTTCTACGGGCCCGGTGTTGACGACTGTTGTGACCCCGAGGAGGAGTGCGCCGAGGAGACGCCTTTAGCACCCTAGTTAGCTAGGTGGGTTTCCTGGGTTTTTCCAGTGGTTTGTATTTTGGATGACTGTACTTATTCTTTTGATGCTGTGATGTTGTAGCTTTTAGACCTGGACTGTATTATTTTGGATTGCCTTGCTCTCTTGGTTCTGTTTCTTGTTTATATCATATCGTGCTTATATTCTTCCTCTAGTTTTGTGATTGAGATTATTGTCATATATATATTGCGTGGTTGCCCTCCTGTTGGAGAGGATTTTATTCACATATATATATATTGCGTGGTTTTGCCCTCCTTTTGGAGAGGTCATGCCGGATTTTTCAGTGAGATATAGATAGATATGGTTGACCTAGAACGGACCTTTACAGCGTTCTACCGCCGATTCTGCGGCGTAGGCTGGACGTACCCACGGCTCATGCCCGTTTTTCGGGTGCGGGTCGTGACACCTTGATGCATTCCCCTTGTGCGGGGACTGCCTTGGCGACCTAACAGTCCCGAATAATTGCAGGTTTATATTGCACAAGAGAGTTATTTGATAGTCTCCTGGCTAACAAGATACATACATGATACGCAATAGTGTTACTTGATTCTGGCATAAGTTTTATTGTATGGATTGAGGTAACATTACAAGTTAACATATAAGCAGGCAAGCATGCATTTGTGTAAACATAAGTATTTCACGTTGGCTCGGGCCTAAGGGTAAGCTGAGGAGTGAAACCGTAAGGGAACATACCGAGCGACATAATTTAGGGTCGTGCAGTGTAGCAAGTGAAGCGGTGCACTACGAAGAGTATAATGTTCTACTCGAGGCATAGCAGGGTCTATTTGCACAAGGCAAAGGTAGCATGCGAGGGTCTGTATATAAGCAAAGTTTTATTTCCATGTTCTAACACAAGCAATACAAGTTGGGATTATTCTTTTAGCTAGGTGCATTGTATTCTTATTAGCATGCAGGGGGTGATTCACCTAGCGACTAGCATGTATCGTCCATATTTTAAGTGTGCTAGCTAAGCAAAGACAAGTTCATCGTAGCCACCCACCTTAGTGATGATTCGCCTCAGTCGAGCGATACTCCGAGCGAGCCTCTGAAAGCCTAAGCCGAAACTCCTAAAGGGCCAAGTCTGGAAATCTGTTTGCCTCAAACGTGTATTCTAGTTGAGTAAAGCGGGTCGGGACATTTTACTTTTGTCGTTTAAATCGGTAGTCCTCTTGAGCAGAACGGGTCGTTACATTATACACCACTCAGAAAAAGTCTCGTCCTCGAGACTTCCTGAGCGTAGGCCGTTCTATCGCATTATCGAATCTATCCCAAGCGTAGTAATCGGTACCACTAAATCAAATTTGTTCGAACGGATCTCCTACCCGTTCTTTATACCGTATCGCGTACATGCTAAGTCAGTCTCATTGCGCCTTAGCGCAGAACGTGTTGCTTAACGCGGGGTATGTTTCAATCCATCCTGAATAATGATCTAAGGCTGAGACAAATTATACAAGTTGTTATACTTGTTCATGTGGATATTCACTTGCACTAGCATGCGTGATCAGCATATCGCGAGTCTGGACCATGCACATATTCGAAGTGCATCTCAAACATATGCACGCCAACCAACTTAGCTATAGCAAAGTTTTAGCACTCGAGTTTCATAACTCATTGAGTCTTGGATCGTGCACACGTTCAAGGTATCCCTCAAATATATGCATTCAACCAAACTTAGAGATAGTGAAATCGGACAAACTACTTGCAAAAATCTCAAGGGTTCTCGTTTTATGAATCACAAGGATACTTCCGATAGGGTCAATCAAATTCCAAGTCATTTCCCATTCCAACTCAAATCAAGTTTTGCACTACCGTTAAGCACGATCTATCCGATACTGACTAGCATTCATACGTTCGGCTCAAACATAGCACATGTTACTGTTCCCAGTCTAACTCTGAGTCTTGCTACCCAGTTCTATAACTTGTTCAAGCAATATATTAAAGTCGATCACACTTGTTCATTCACTTGGCACAGGGTCGTCTGCCTAATTGCTAGGTCATCTCACAAGGTCATAGGTACAAGTTCAAGCACACTATTTATCGTACAAATTCATCGCACGATGCTCGCCCCAATTCCTAGGGTTAAACCATTATTCATTTGCACGGGGTATTCTACCCAAGCTCGTTTTACTCAAATTTCTAAACATCGAGCATGGATCATCCTACACACAATAACACGTTCATTTGTAAAAAGTTCGAGTCCGCTCAATAAAATCCATGGTATATCCAAGTTGCAGGATAAGCTTAGTGATTCGCATAGTCTATCACTCCCAACATATTTTGATAGAATCCCTATCTATTCCAAGTCTAAACCACCAAGCCAATATTCAGTTCTAAACCTTTTTTTATTATAACTCCAAGTCATCTAACCTGATTCATGTATCCGTTCACGGCACAATCAAGCATGATTTATTCCAGGTTCTAGGCTAACTTATCCATGAAACATTTCTGATTCACTTCCATTTCCAATTTTGTCTTATTGTGTAGAACCAAAAGTCAAGACGATCCATAAGTTGCCATACTTCGGTCTCCTGCAAGTTCGATCACCCTCGTTGGACGTGAGATCACCACATCAACGCTTCCGCTCGACAATCGTCATAATCCTGGCGTGGCGCATGTACGAGCATAGAGTTACGCTCGCACAAGACAAGAACGTTTGAATGTTATGGTTTTCTTCGAAATGATTAAGACACCTTATTATTTCCCCTTTAATCCATCCAAGTTATATATCCATCGAGTCAATTCCGTTTATGCAGTGATTATAATTCGTCTAGCAAAATCATCCAACTTTAATGTTACCATTCGGTAATTCCAAGCATTCCTCAAGCAACTAGTTTCAAATATTCAAGCCCAAGTTCATCCATTTTTGATATGTTCTATTCATCGAGTTCGTTTGGAATAATCATCGAACATTTTTCCGTGAGTTCGATCATCCCCGCCGTACATGAAATCACCACGCCGGCGCTCCCGCAGGATAATCGTTCTCGCTAGGACTGATTTTGAATGTTATCTTTCTGAACTTGATTTCAAGATCGTTCTTCCAAACTCTAAGCCAAATTCGTTATCGCTTACACTTCTATTCGAGTGATATTGTATTCAAGTTCAATCCGTTTGTTTTAATCTGAAATTGCTCGCATGATCCTCCAAGTTTCCAACAAGTTTTCTTAACCAAGATATCGATTTCTAATTTTGTTAATCCCTATTCAATATAAGCCTTATCACTTATTCAAGATATTTCTCCAATCATTTAATTCGACTATCGCACGATACCTATGAATCCGTTTGAATATTTCTAAATGATCCATATACCACTTGGAATCGAGTCACCCAATCAAATTCATAATTATGTTTGCATCAATTAGTAGCATATTCACCAAGTTTTCCTTAGAATTCCTGCACGATGCTTAGGTATCGCCCAATAAAATCTTAGCCTCGTATATATTTATCACGTTTATTGTCATCTAAGTAAACCATATTCGATGTGTATCTTCCGACATGAAATATCGTTCGAGCTATTTCCAAAAATCCAAGCACAATTTTCTATATTCGTCTTAGCGATAATCTGATAATGTTTCTATCGGTTGCCATTCTAAGTTTGACTTTTCTTATTCCTGAATGATATCCCAATCTCGTTTGCAACTAGCTTGCACCAAAGGGTCTTGGCGCGCGATACTCTACACAACTTAGCCGAAAGGTTGTGTACATAGCTAACCGTTCGGGCAATATTCGATTTCATACTCTAACCAGTTGGGTAATCATGTATAGGCATTCAGGTTCGCACATATCTTACAATTTCTAGCACGAGTCTAATCCCACAAGTCTAGCACAGGTCAGCACAAAGGCCTTCGCATCATAATTTTGTATAAGCAATCATATCATTCACATGCACTTTTTGAAAGTATTTAGACATATTATTTGGAATATTCTGATGGGACATTGAGAGAGAGCCTGCACATAATCCACGAACAAGTTTTCAAAACTGAGAAAATCAAAACAAAGTCTAAAGGCGTAAAGCCATACTTTGATACCAATCTGTCATGCCTCGATCTTCCGCAGGCAATCGGCCGTCCCCGCTAGGCGAGAATCACCATGCCAGCGCTCCCGTGGGACGATCGCTTGACCCATCTAGGCGTGTTGCCGCACGAGCGTGAGCCACGCCCGTGCAAGGCCGTGGTCCATGCTGGCAGTAAGAGGTCTAAGCCACAGAGTCGCACAGATTGTACGAGTGCAGCAAAATAATAAACGCATAGGCAATTGGTAACAAGTTTACAGAGTTGTCAGTAGCAGAAGCATTGAATAACAAAAGTATTGAAGTAAAGCAAAATCTTTATTGATATTGAACAAGTGTTACAGGCGGTGCTAGGCTGAGATTACAAGTCGCTTAAGCCTCTCTCTCTCTGAAACAATAAAAGCGTGCCAAGTGGCTACATTTGTGGAATGATGTATAGGCAATATTCCAACATTATGTCTTGTATATGTGCTTCAGTTCCGAACACAACGTTCCAAGGCTCCAGAGTGAACTCCATGCCTTAGCACGCACGAAGGAGGCATTCGCACCGAACGAGGTTCTTCCGTACCCTGCAAGCAATCTGGTGGGTTATCAGTACATGAATGCATAAGTGGGCAGGCTACTCACCCGCTCGACAAATCCAAACACGTTCAATAGGTTACGTGCACCATCTATTAAGTTATCTTTCTAGTCTTACCTTAGGATCAGTTTCATGGAAATGTTGAATAGCCTATCTCGTATGGCAGTGCGCCGTACGATATAAAGGATAACGGCGAGACTTACCAACTTACTATTTGTCCTTTCCTGTCCAAGGCAAACCAAGTTAATTCAAGTACGAACATATTATAACGAATCCAGGGGCAATAGCATATGCAAATACAAGTGTCGTGAGCGAGATTATGTTTCAGGTGCACGAATATACAGGTTATCCAGAAGTGTTACAGAAGATGTTGAACTGTTCCATATGTACAAGTGTTATTCTCAAGATTCGTTCAGGTGTTTCCTAATTTCTACACACGGTGCAATGACTTGCACGCGGCCGCTAAGCAAGGATGACTTATCTATATGAACAGGAGGTCGCTGGCAAAGCCATAAAGGACCCTAGTCATGACGAGGATGGAATGCAACGAGAGTACAAGATACGCTGCAAACTATCCCGTCCTTGTACATGAAGACTACACATGAAGTTATATTCGGACCGGATCGGCCCCAGTGCCCCGGTGACCATCTGTGGAACTGTACCTTGTTAAAACAAATTATCCGCGACATACAATTATTGGTCTTCCAAATTCACGTGATGCACGAGATACTTGAATCTCGATTCTTGCTCTGAACGAGTATTGCTCCACGAGCTGTGTTACTTGATTTGCTTGACATGATTCTCGTTCAGTGAACAACTTGACATGATTCTCGTTCAGTGTCCAACTTGCCTTGATGCATTCCCCTTATGCGGGGACTGCCTTAGCGACCTAATGGTCCCAAATACTTGCAGGTTCACATTGCACAAGAGAGCTATTTGATAGTCTCATGTCTAACAAGATGCATGCACGATACGCGATAGTGTAACTTATGGCATAAGTTTTATTGTGGCAAGTATTGGATCGAGGCAATATTATAAGTTAACATATAAGCAGGCAAGCATGCATGCATTTGTGTAAATATAATCATTTCACGTTGGCTCGGGCCTAAGGGTAAGTCGAGGAGTGAAACCGTAAGGGAACATACCGAGCAACATAATCTAGGGTCGTGTAGTGTAGCAAGTGAAGCAGTGCACTACGAAGAGTATAATGTTCTACTCGAGGCATAGCAGGGTCTACTTGCACAAGGCAAAGGTAGCATGCGAGGGTCGGTATATAATCAAAGTTTCATTTCCATGTTCTAACACAAGCAATACAAGTTAGGATTATTTTCTTAGCTAGGTACGTTGTATTCTTATTAGCATGCAGAGGGTGATTCATCTAGCGACTAGCATATATCGTCCATATTTTAAGTGTGCTGGCTAAGCAAAGACAAGTTCATCGTAGTCACCCACCTAAGCGATGATTCACCTCGGTCGAGCGATACTCTGAGCGAGCCTCTGAAAGCCTAAGCCAGAACTCCTGAAGGGCCAAGTCTGAAAATCTTTTTTCCTCAAACGAGTATTCTCGCTAAGCAAAGCGGGTCGGGACGTTGCACTTTTTTCTTTTGAATCGGCAGTCCGCTTGAGTGGAACGGGTCGTTACATATACCCCCAAACCAAAATGAAAAAACTTGTCACCTATCCTCCAAAAAAAACACAAAATATCAACCCCTTCAAGATCTATCTTATGACAAGTCCCTATCTCCTTCTATCCAAATTTTATGTTTCTGGCGCTTAATTTCATGCTCAAGTTGATTAACGTTAAACTTCTATCCCTCATACCTGCTCTTGTTTCTGTTTTTCATAATACCCATACGATCTCCGCAGCCACAATCTTCCCTTCTAAGGGGTTAGTCGTCATCCACCATACTCCCAAACGGTCGCGAATCCTCAAACGCCCATCCTCCACACCCCTAGACTATTCCAAAATGGCTCCACATCGCCCTCGTGATCTCACCCGAAGACAAGATGTGGTCTAGCGTTTCTTCCTCGGGACTACGACAATAGTGGCATCTAGAACCGATAGGAGTCCCCATTTTCTTAACTACGTCATTTGTTGGGAGTTTTTCGAGGAGTGCCCGCCACAAGAGTAAAGCTCATTTGAACGAGAAATGCTTTGTCCAAGCAGCCCCGAGGAGGGGGGCCTCCGCGTGTCTGATCCTGGCCACCTCCCAAGTATATTTCAGGGAGAAATCACCCGAAGAAGACCCCGCCGACCTCATTTTGTCCTCTGTTCCAGAGATGATCATTGACCCCGCTCTAATGTGGGCCATATATATATATATATATATATATATATATATATATATATATATATATATATATATATAATCTTTGCTCACCCTGACGCTATAGTAGGAGGGAAGCTATTAAAGAATGTTCGTCGAAAGTCTAAAAGAGCCATCCTTGAAGACGAGAATCCACTTCAACTTTTTCTCTCTTCCCCGAAATGAAGCTTTCGAAACCCAACTGTTTGGGAGGCCAAGGTAGCGAGCAAGCAATCTTCTCTCGAAAAGGAGTGTTTGATACAAGATAGAGACATGATTCCCTGTCGTGAGAGTAGTCGTGTGAACAAGGGAGTGCATAATCAGTTGCTCCAATGATCCCGGGACTATATAGGTTTTTTTATTGTTAATATTGTCTGTAGATCTGTAGTTCGGCTAGTTCCTTGACGCAAATTGCACTAGAGAGTGGTTCTGTAAACCTTAGGAGTATTTTCTATTTTTTGTTATTTACTAGAAGAAAGTAATAATATTAATCTTCTTATATATATCCCTCCTAAATCCTAATTTATACCTGCATGATCATAGAAGTGTATAACGATGACACCTTCAACTATGCTCTATTATTTACTAGTAAAAAAAAAAAAAAAGTGGACCATTGAGAGGCCGAAAGGTGTCCCTCCTTGATCTTTAAAATTAAGCAAGTGACACCAAATTAAGAGACACGCCCGATTAGCGATGATCATTAATATTCTCCACGCACACACCATAACCCAATGGCAGCTCGAAACGTGTCCCCTCTCCCAACCTTGATAACATCAAAAAGTCCTAGGCAAATACAAAAGTTAAGGCCCTATAATAGTACTATAAAGTACTCTTAGTTATCAGTAAGTTCCCTTTTTCCTTTCCTTAATAGCTAGCTATCGATAAAGCTACAAAGTACTCTTTTTTCTTGATATAATAAGACCTCCTTCGCTGTTTCGTAGTAAAATATGTAAAATATGTACTAATATCACACACACTCTCTTGTGCTTCTTTCCCACCAGCACAACCGACTGGAGACAGCCGCAGCCTAGCATATGCTTAATTAAAAGAAAACAATTGCATGCATGGTGTGATCCTACAAAGTATTGAGGAGTGACGTAAGGACTGTACTGTATTTTGATTCTTGGTTGGCTCGGTCGGAAAGGAATGAGACCTATCAAAATGAGATCATATATATTTATCCTAAAAATTGTCTCCTCAAAATTTAATGTTTATATAACTTTTTTTTATTAAAAATAATATATTAATTTTATCAACAAAAAATTAAAACAATAAACAATAAATATAATATAATATCCACAATAATATAAATTAAAAAAAAAACTAACAATGTTTGGAGTATATATATATATATATATATATATATATATATATATATATATATATATATATATAATTTGAGTCGCGACATCGACTAAGGGTTGTTGGAAATTTTGGATAGAAAAACAAATAAAAAAATTATATATATATATATATATATATATATATAATTTATATTGTTGTTCAATTACCTTCAAGATGACACACACATACAAAGAGAGATAAACAATGACGAAAGGATAGAGGAGATCGGCAGAGACTGAAGGGTATAGAGGGGATTGACAACAACGGAAGAGGAGAGAATTTTGACAGCAACTGCATATTTTTTTTCTTTATTTAGTCTAACTAATTTGTCTTTTGATATTCTAGTATATGGCATTTATACATTCTATAACAACAACAAAAATACTCGGATTAAAAGAATTAGAATGAGTTTGATGGACCTTTGTTCAGAATAAGACTTACATATATTAAATAATATAAAAAATTTGGTGTCCTCTAATTTTTTTGGCTTGGGACAGCCACCTCAAGGACCTAATATCAAGTCCAGGCCTGATGCAAATTTGGTGATGAACACAAAAGTATTTTAGGAGTTGGGAGTTATTCTCAAAATATCAAAGTGACGGACCTCTTTTTGTAGTTCTCTTATGATAAGATTCGTGAACAACATAATTTCTGACCCACTTATCACGGTCTACTAGTTCATTCAAGTAAACCATTTGATGTTCTCTTCCAGTCGATTAGTTTCATTTCAGAGTTTTAATTTAGGTATGTTTGCTACGCTTTTGTACTCGGCCAGAAAAAGAAAAGACACGTAGCGTAGCGTAGTGTATTGGGTACAATGAGAAAAAAATGGTGGAGATGTATTTACCCCTCCACCAAGAAAGCAAAAGATAGATCAAGAAAGAGAATGGATGTCATTACTTTCTTCTTTTCAGTCTTGTATGCATAGGACTGAACTCGTGACTGAGTAAAAATATTTATCACTGTCATGTCCCACATCTAGAATACAGATAGCGGGGACGTAACTAGGCCATCTACATATTGCGGAGTACACATGCATCCTTGATACGATTACGACTGTAAAGACAAGAGGATTAGCTACAATCGACCAGTCTTCTAAGGTCGGCACTACACCAAATCGGTAGTTTCCTAACTGTTATAACCAATAGTATATATTTTTCTAACATTTTTTTACCGTTGGGGGTAGGCATGGAATTTTTTTCTAACGATCAAAATTCGCTGGGAACGAGAAATTCATAACAGTAAAAAAAAAAAACTATTAGGAATAAGAAATTTGTAATGGTTACTGTTAAAAAATTTTCAGTTATAAATTTATCATTTCCAACGATTTTTACCTTTACAAGTGGATTAAAAATATTTAAAATAAAATTGGTGGCTCTATTGAGCCTGAGGTTTTGCTCACAATTATCAACAAATATTCATTATGATGTATACAACATTCTGATACAATTTGAACATACACAAAAAAATTTAAAAAGAAAACATGCAACTAGTTGCATAGATAAATAAACATATTCATACATTACAATTATAAAACATTACAAAAAGTTTGATCCTAAAATACACCAAACTAGTTAGAAATTCATTGCAAAAGGCTTGGCCAGTTCTCGATTTCATTCACCTCAACCATGCATGAATTTCTGGAGAACCTCTTGTTTCTGCATCTCATCACTAGTTGGAAGACCCATGGACTTGTGTCATTGATCAAACTAGAAACAAGAAAGTAAAACTAAATGAGTTAATAAAGAACACTAAATGAACAAAGTCACAAGACAACCAACCCTAAATTCTAGCAGCAAGATATTAAAGAATATTAAGTCATTATTAAAAATCTAAAATCTACAACTGAAGGAGAAAAATTATCACATCACTGGTAGAGAACTTAATATATGCCTACTTTGGAACCAATTTCTTCAACAGGACTATGGCTCAATCAGCACCACCACTAAAAAGAAGGATAAAATGGAAAATGAATAAAATGGAAATGTCAAATTGTGTACTCAGGTTAGTGGTATTCGAGAGCATGAGACTGATTCCACTGATGTTTGATTATATCACCTTTATTCGTTTTGGGCACAATTTAGGGATTATGATAAGGACAATCTACGCCTTCATTGTGATTAATTTGAACGTTTATATGTAGCTAGTTAATTATGACTAAAATAGAGCCACATGGAAGAAAATGATTCAAATAATGGATTTCAACTTTTTGGAATAAACTCTTTCTTGCTATTTAATTATGTACTAATTTTGTGTTCGTCACTACCATTTGATCAAAGCTTTTATCTGGAATAGTCATTCAGTAGTGAATGAATAACAATTTGTTAGTAAATATAGAGTTGAATGAAGCCTCGGAGCTAACTTTTCACATATAGAAAGCTGAACACCCAGTAGCCAAATTTTTTATCTAAAAGAAGTGATGTTTACTATTAATTTTTTTTTTACAATAAACACATTTATAATTTTTATATATTAATACCAAATGTCATATTACTGGATTAATACGAATAGGAATATTATAAAATTCCAACATAATTAATGGATTGATATGAATATCAGCAATCAGTTTAGGTTAAATGATACATTCAATGGATTGCCTCCAAGTAAGAAATGTCTTGTCACGATAATCAATTATAATAAGAGTTCCAATTGACATATTTGTGTTTGAATTTGACTTTTTTATACATCTTAAAGTCACCTATACCATTTTAAGATTTCAAGATTCATTAGTTTGGCTCCGAGTAAAAAAAAATGTTGTCACTATAATCAATTGTAATAAGAGTTTTAATAGACCTATTTATATTTGAATCCGACTTTGTTACACATCTGAAAGTCACATAAACCAATTTAAGATTTCAAGATTCAAGACAGAACCAATGAGGAGGTTTGTGTTACATACACATCTCGAGTACCAGCTAGGTCAAAATTGAATTGGTTCATGTGAGATTTATACAATGACTCCACTTCAAATGCTTTCTTTCGCAGACATTCCCATGTGGCTAGAGAAGAAAAATATAGATAAACAGTGAGAATGGATCATTTTTCGCATTTAGGTCCAGTATAAAATTGACAGATTATGGAAATAAATTCCACAGAACTGTGCTGCTCCAAATAAAAATTTGTAATTACTTGATTTAAGATAACTAGACAATATTGACCAACATGACATCAGATTTCTATTAAAGTACAAATGTTAAAAGATTGAGAGAAAAAACCTCAAGTAAAAGCTTGTATATATTTCTGAGAAATACAACTGCGTTATTCCTAGCCACCATATCCAACTTTGCAGTAACCACGGTATGAACGCTTTTCAGTTCTTCAATAATAAACATGTTTGTTGATGTCATCATCTAATTCTTTAAAGTTAAAAAAGGTCTACAAGCTACCTAATTGTCATTTTTTAAATCAAGTCAGTTACTATTTTCTATGTTCATATAGGTATACATACATTATATATAAATAAATAAATAAATAAATTTAAATTGTGACAATCTATATAAATATAATAAAAAAATCTAAAAAAATAAATCAAAACACAAAAAAAATCTCAGGGGCACAACTGCACTCTCTCGGAACCACGTGGGTACACCACTGCAAACACCACAACATACTTGTAAAATTCTGCCAGAACAATTTCCCTCAAGGCTTTCCCCATAGAGGGACCAAGGTATTCTTTGAACTCAATATGGTATTTGACATCTGGATAGTAGAGGACTCAAGTCGGTGTATTTTTTATTCCAATAGTAAAGGCTTTTTAGGGTTGAACTCCGATCGTTTTGTGAATTTTTTTTTTATCTGAATTTTTTACGTAAAAATCGTTTGTCTTAATTTGACTTTCTTTGTGATTTTTAATAATTTAATTTTGTGTGCTTTTCTTCGATTTTCTTACAGTTTATTGATTTGGAAAAATGGTTTCTACATTTTGTTCACAACATTCCTGTCGATATGCAAGATATTGACATGCATCCCAATAGCTCTCCAAGCAGTATGAGTAGGACCATTGCTCAATGAGTAAACCTGCACATCAAATAAAACGAAGATAAACAATTCTAAGAAAATTCTAGACAGGCTTCACAAATATACTTTTGCAAGTGCAGAAATGCTAATCTACTATGCAAGAATCACCATAAGACACTCCATTAAAACAAGAATTGAAGCTTGCATCTACATCTGTACAATATATCGAACTCGAGTGACTCTTGTGGTTACCGATAAGATGTATAAGATTCTGACTGAGTGGTAGAATGCCAGTGGATCTAATCACGGAAACGCATTATTCATTCCATTTATAAGTGATGTGAATTGAGAGATAGTAGGCCCAAGGGTTACAATATTGTTACTGCAGTTACAAAGATGATACAAGTTGCGCATAAAAATTGAAATTACAACTTGATACAAAGATACAATGACTCTTCCAATGACAGAAATGAAAAATAACAACTTGATAAGATATATGTTGAAAGTTTGATGACTAAAGCAATTGAAGGGTGATATGAAGACTACTACTAATATGTACTTCCTTTAGAAAAACATGCATGAGGTAATTATTTCCATATGTATGGAAATAGGTATTCTGATCATCCAATAAACAGGACTACAGGAGTGACGGCCCTTATCTATCTACTTCCATGGCTCGATCGATTGCTCAACGAACACTTGTTAAAATAATATTATTTGCTTTTTATTCTTAAGCTTCACATAATAGTACTTTATTTTAGCATGGGAAACCAAGCAATGGGCTACCCAGACCATTCCATTGGCAGAAAAACTTGCGGCTGGGCATGACATCTTGATCAATGTGTATATACACAATCTGATCTGTGAGAATATCGAGGGTACAGAGAGTTACTATCATACATCAATGTTAAAAAGATACTCGACCATTATGAAAACTTGACTGAAACAAAGGAATTTTGCATAATATGATAATGCAAAGGGATATAAACCTACTTCCTCACAAGATAAATTTTCACATACGGGAATGTTTTAAAATTCGGACCGACGATTGAACCAAATTTTTTTGGTATAGGTCGGACCAGGGTTCAACCGGGTTCAACCGGGTTCATCCGGAGTTCAAATAGGCCCATTACGAGAACCAAATCGTACACATTTACTTCTTGGTTTGGTTTGGTTTGGTTTGGTTCGGTTCTTAATATATATATATATATATATATATATATATATATATATATATATATATAGTTTGGTTTGGTTTGGTTTGGTTTGGTTTTACAACTATAAGGTCTCTCAAAACCAAACCAAGTACCAAATAGTCTCACATGATAAACTTTTTTGAGTTTCTTTTTTTAAAAACCAAAATGGTCAGTTCAATTGTGAACGGGTTCAGCCGGTTCACCGGTTAAATCCCGGTTCAGAAAAAAAAATCGTTGGTTCATTAAAAAAATCCGGTTCAGGTCAGATCGGACCAATTTTTTGGTCAGATCCGGTCAGATCCGGTCCGACCCGGTTCAACCGCCGGTCCGGTCCGGTTTTGGCAACACCACGACAATATTACTAGAGGTGCAACTTGGACGGGCTAAACCCGAGCCCGATCAGGTAAACCCGTTAATGGGTTGAGTTAGGGTTGAAGATACTCAGGTTCGAACTCGGATTCGAGTTAAAATATTTAAACCCGATCAAGAATCGGGTTGGATTCGGATTCATGTGCCGGATTACCCAAAGAACCTGAAATCCGATATATATACATATATATATATATATATATACATATATATATATATATACATATATATATATATATATATTTCTTAAATAAAAAGTTTAAATACTAAATTTTTTCCATCCAAACTATTCTTCTTAGCCTAAATCTCATTTAAGTCTGTATTTTGTAACGATGAGACTTGATTGCTATTTGATTATGTGTTTAATATTACTTTTGTTTAAAATTATTTCAATTATCATATTAGAGCCAGGTAATGCCGATGGATATGATCCAACCAGAGTCCAACCTGATCCTCTGGATCTGGTTTTGGACTACATATATAGAACTCGAGGTTGGATTAGACTTAGACTTGGACTAGACTTATGATTCATCGTATCGGATTCAGATTGAGCTCAAATCCGATCCAACCAATCTGAGTTGCACCCCTAAATATTACATGACAAAGCTACATATACGTATAAATACGTGGATGCATCAGCACTAGTATTGTACACCAGTGGAGCACCACCCAAGAGAAGTCTAGAACTATGGACGAGGCTGTAGTCAGGGCTGCAAAATTTAACATGTACTCATGTATCTGACAAATAACAATTGATAAAAATCTTTTACGGACAACACATTTCCTGTTGACTATTCTTTTTGCAATCTATGGGCAAATGACAAATTGATCAGTATGTACGATCATGTGACTCCAGAACATCCGATACTAAATTAATTGACTCATTTGGAGAATGTTTTAGATTTTATTTTATGTGTGGTGTTCATGCGATCATCATTATGTTATGTATCAATTAAGTTGAGTTTTCTCTTCCTCTAATAGGAAGACATTATGTTAGGTAAAAAGCTTAAGATAGTTAACATACTACTTATATACATATTCACTCACAGCCCTACAATTTAAATTCGAACCATAACGGCCAAAAATTCAATCATTTTGTTGGCATAATTGCTTTGTTAGTACTATACTCCAGATTTATAACTAATGTAAATTCAATTTACCTTTTTCTTGTGTGGTTTCAATAGACTTTCCTAGGAATGTTATGGCAAAGATGAAAAATACAGATCCTGAAATCAGATGTTCACCTCTTCATTTATTTTTTTCTCACGTTAAAACCTTTTTTTTTTTTTTACGTTAAAACCAAATAGATTATTTAGTTAATCCTCTTCGTGTAATTTGTGCAATAGCAATTGATTTTTTTCGGTCTATATTATATCTTGTCTAGGTGAAAGAATTATATATATATATATATATATATATATATATATATATATATATATATATATATTCTAATATACCAACAATATATATATATATATATAAAATATATATATATATATATATATATATATATATATATATATATATATATATATATATATATATATATTCTAATATACCAACAATATATATATATATATATAATATATATATATATATATATATATATATATATATATATATATATATATATATATATATATATATATATATATATATTCTAATATACCAACAATATATATATATATATATATATATATATATATATATATATATATATATATATATATATATTGTTGGTATATTAGAATATTTTTGGTATATTAGTTGGAATATTAGAATATTTTACAGGGAGTTTTAATGGGGTATTAATGTAAGATGAAGGGTTGTAAGACTATAAATAGCCAAAAGATTATTAATAAAAAATATAACAATTACTCCAAAATATTCTACATTGTATCAGAGTCCAAACCCTAGCCACCACCTCCACTACTAGAATAAGCGGGATTAGCGATGTTTCTTAGCGACTCCAGGTAAAAACGTCGCTAATTTAGCGACTCCATGTAAAAACGTCACTAGACGTCGCTAATTGGCAACATTTAGCGACTTTTATTGAGTTTTTAAAAGATTAGTCGCTATAAGTTCAATTTAGGTCGCTAAACGTCGCTAATATATTTTATTTAGCGACGTTCAGCGACGTTTTTTTTAGCGACGTATATATTTTGGACATTTAGCGACGTCATTAGCGACGTTCAAGGAGTCGCTAAATTAGCGACGTCATTATTGGCGTCGCTAATACGTCGCTAAATTCTAAATTAGCGACGTCATTATTGGCATCGCTAAATCGTCGCTAAATTTTTTACTTAGGGCTGATTTTCCCCATTTCCTTCGATCTCTCCCTCTCCCTCTCCCAAAATTCTCTCCCGATCCGGCTCCTCCTTCCTCCCTCCGGCGACCCCCCTCAGCCGTGCCCTCCCCCTCCGGCTCCTCTCCTCCCTCCGGCGCCCCCTCCTCCCTCCCGGCGACCCGGCCCCTCCAGCCGCGTCCTCCCCCCTCCGGCAGCGTCCTCCCCCCTCCTCCTCCTGCTCCTCCTATAGGTAAACCCTAACTCTCTCTCTCTCTCTCTCTCTCTCTCTCTCTCTCTCTCTCACAGGACACACATGGCACTAACACGACACACACACGTTACAGACACTGACACACACACTGACACGACACACACACGTGACCTAGGGTTAAGGTTAGGGTTAGGGGTTTTTTTCTTCGTCGTTGTTAATTTCAGTGACTGTAAAACCCTGAAAAATGGATGAGGAGCCTATAATGAGTGTCCTCTTGATCGGTCACATTCAAACCCAGGCTTGAGTTCTTCAAATGTAGGATTTGGCGCCTCATAAGGCCGTTTTCTTGAACTGGGTCTTCTGGTTCTCTCGTCCTATCCATGATGAAGTATGATTAGGTCTTTGTTTTAGAGAGGGGTTTGGTGAATTAAGTTAGGGTTTGGTCATCTGGAGCACATTTATATAGTTTTATTTTTCAGTATAGCTTTCTAGCTAGTTGCATTTGTATCTGCATTTGTTCCAAGCTTTTCTTGTATGATAGATCACTCTTTTTCCACCATTGGCGAAGGAAAGGTGTAAATTCCTTGCTTTTCCAAATCGTGTTGTGATGATCTGTCATCCTAAATATTTCCAACATCATACAAACGAAAGAAAAAAGAAACTGATCTTTAATCAAGGGGCTAAAAGCTAAAGATGATAAGTAGCATCTAAAGAACACACAATCAACTGATCAACAACCTGCAATTAAGGGTTAATTTTTTAATTGGAAAATGAATCAAGTAAGAATTATCAGTAAAATCTCCACCAGTATCCTACCACCAAATAAATTACCACAAGCATTGAATAATGTATATTATATTAGATCATGATTAGTTAAGAAATTTGAAACGAAGTTTTACTGGTCACTATAAAGCCTGTGGGTTATAGTTCCTATACATTATTGTATATTCACAAAGGCTATAGAATCCCTAGAGATATTTGCTAAATTTGCAGGACTTGCATCTCTTGTTTCTTGTACGGACGGTCGTGGCTTGCTACCTCCATTATCGAAGAGCTTTGTCCCGACACCATCAATATAGTTGAACGCTCAGAACTCAGAACATAAAAGAAGAAAGAGAGATATGGAACCTAAAGATTAGAAAGAAAAAGATATTAGATATTATTGTTGTTATTTAAATTTTATCCCTATTGATCTATTGGCCCACACCTAGTTGAGCCATTTAATTTTCCAATCACCTGTGGAATTAAATGCTTCCCCATAGGCTTGAACCCAATACCTTTGGGAGAGATGCCTCCCACTCCTACCACATGAGCTAGGAGTCCTTGGCCATACATTTCGAAGAAGGTAATTGTTTATATAGGTAAAATGTGTCACAACATTTCATCTAGGTTCCCCTGACCTACAACCTAGATATTTTTCAATAATACACCCAATAACTTTAAGCACTCTTTACACTTCCTACTCTTTGGGGACCACACAGTGTAATCTATGTAATTCTTCTTGTATGATGGCCTTTAGTGATACGGGAACTAGGATGCCGAGTCGCTAGCATTTTCTTCAGATTTCTTTCCTTTCCTAGGTGTTCACTCTTGAATCTGCGCTGAGCTTCCCATAGTGGATTGATCATATCTAACTTGGACTTTGGATAGAGGAATCCCACCTCCGAATATTGGCGAGCTTGCCGTGGATCGTCCATGGCCCTCCCTCGAGCACCTGCTCCACATCCTCTATCATTTCAAACTTAAAGAGGTAGAATCCATTCTCTCTCGAATTGGCAGTCATACCTCCCTTCGGTTGCCAAAGTGTTCTAGCCAAGGACGAGATCATCCCGTAGTTTGCTTGAGAGTCCACTAGGTATAGCACTATGGTGTGTCTCCAGTGCTCCTCCGTCTCCGCTAGGTCATCTTCCGTGATGTCAGTCGTCTTAAGACCATCGACTAGCAATGGCTTGACGTATTGCAACTCTGATGTGGCGTAGCATGACTTTATTGAGGCCTAAAAAAACTGGTTTTCTTCCCGATACTACGAAGGGAGCATTTGGTCGAGAGAGCTCTCCTCGGTTCCCTTTATTTTTTGCCATGGAGGAACTGTTCCCTCACTAAGAAAGATAACCCACACATCTCGGCTACTCCTGATCGGTTCCATTGTGTGGACTGTAGTTTCGACGATCGCGTCCCCTGATCGGTACCATCATGCGCCGATCGAGGCGCCTCTTCCGTAGGCATAGGTTATCCCGAACGCAGGTCAAGTCAATGTCAATGTAAAGGAAATGTAAATGTAAAGACAATGTCAATGAATAGTGCTTCATTCGACAATGAGCAAATAAATAATAGTGACAGTAGGTGACAGTATGCATCACTCGAGGGTGAGCTGGAAGAGTGCCCCTTATGGCAGAGAGCTCCAAATTCATCCATAAAGTGGCACCGGAATAACGGGACCGCATGCAACCAGGAAACCTTTTCTCCTAATGATCTAATTATTCATGCTAGTAGTTGTAATCCTTAACATTTTCTTTTAGAATTTCGGATGTGGTATTCCACAGAATCCATCCTAGATGTGATACTCTCCTCGGGGATATGCAACCATGGACAAAGATTTGACAATTAAAGACACAAGCATAAGTCAAGCCACAAAATAAAAATATATAATCAACCATGACCATCATCGCCTTTTGAAACATTGATTGTATAAGGAGGTTCTTGGACAGTAGAGAATGCAGATATAAGCTTGACTCCTTAATAGTTATTACAATTATGTATACTCTTTTGTTTTTATATGTAGGTATTATCATAGTTCTCCAATCATTAAGAAATTCTCCAAGTCATTAGGATTTGGTTTTGGTTGAATAAATTAGTTAGTCATATCAAACATTACTCTTCTAAAAAATTCATACCTCAATAGAAGTAACATTATGTAAAGGTTGTTTAATTTCTGAAGTAGTAATTTTACGGCAATAACAATATGACATATAATGAACTACTTATTGTATGAGTATGTTGGATTGTGGATGACCATAAGTTCACTACAAAGAAACCAATCATATTGAAAGCATTGGGCGGTCGCCCAACTCATTTTTGACCTGGGGTTAGAGTTTTTGACCGGGGGTTAGGGTTAGGGTTTTTGATCTGGGTTTAGGGTTAGGGTTTTTTTCACATTAACTAAAAATATAACTAATATCCTAGATGGTATTTAGGTAACTTATAGTACTAAAAGAATTTTTGACCTGGGGTTAGGGTTAGGGTTACTGCAACAAATAATTTATAGGCAGGGCTGCTGAGGGTATGTCTTAAGTAATATCTGTTATCAATTATATTCTTTGTGAGTCATCTAATTCTTCCATTCCGTATTATTAAGGGTATGTCTTAAGTAATATCTGTTATCAATTATATTCTTTGTTTTTATCTATCTTACCAGATGGCACCCAAGAAAGAGACACCTCCTACTGTTAAGGAGGAAGTGATGCCTCCTACTGTTAAGGAGGAAGTGATGCCTCCTACTGTTAAGGTGGAAGAGATACCACCTGTTGTATCTCAGACGGAGAGTTTCAGTCACCCAGCACCTATAGCGGCTATATCTCAGTCGGGGAGTTCCAGTCACCCAGCACCCATAGCGGAGATTGATCACATAGACGCTGTTTATGCGCAGTATCTGAGGGACTGGTATCCGCCCCAGCGTATTGGATATCCTCGAGATTGATACTGTGATGTTTCATATACTTTTATTGTGGTTATTGTGTAATTATGATACTTATATATTATGCCCATTTTGTGACTGTGATACTTATATATTATGTATTTTGTGTGACTGTGATACTTTTATTTTGTGTGTATTGTGTGACTGTGATATTTTATATATTTTTTGTGTTATTTCGTACACAAAAAATTCAATGGATGGTTGCTTCAGGTCTGTCTATAATATTTGTGTGTATTAATTGTATGTTTGTGATACTTTTTATTCATATTAAATGATGTTAATTTATCGGTGTTGAGTGTTCCACCGAAGGGGTCGGCGAAACCAGAGAATTCAACGGAGGGTTGCTCCGGATCTATTTTTAATTAGAAATTTATAAATTACAGGAATAATAGTTTGAAACAATTCAGTATTTTTTTTATTTTTTTCTGTAAAATTAGCGACGTATTTAGCGACGTTTAGCGACGTTTATACACGTCGCTAAATACGTCGCTAATTAGCGACGTTAATAGCCATCGCTAATGATGTCGCTAAACGTTGCTAAATACGTCGCTGTACGTCGCAAATTGCTGACATGACAGTACTGCCAGGTCATTAAAGATGTCACTGTCACGTCGCTATATAAGTCGCTAATTAGCGACATTTAGCGACGTTTGATTACGTCGCTAATTAGTGACTCTGCGTCGCTAAACGTCGCTAAGTTAGCGACACATTTAAGTCGCTAAAAAATATCGGTATAGCGACGTTTAGCGACGTTTTTCCTTTCAGCGACGTGATGATTACCGACTTCTGTAAAACGTCGCTAATTACGTCGCTAAACATGATTAGCGACATTTTTTTGTCATTTAGCGACGTGGCGTCGCTAATTTGACTTTTTTTGGTAGTGCTCCTAAACCCTAGCCGCCACCATCACCGCCACCATCACCGCCACTGCTGCCACACCGCCCGCCACCACTGCTGTCGCGCCGCCCGCTACTACCGTCGCCGCTCGTCTGCCACCACCACCGCGAAGCCGCGACTCCCGCGGAGCCTTCTGCCGCGGTTCCTGGCGTCTCCCGCGGGTCATTCCAGATGTTGACATCGAAGGCCTAGATCTGATGGGGGAGAGACATGATCGGGTCTAGGAGAGGACGAAGAGGGCAAACGTGAATCGTGGGACGGGTGTGAGGTGGTCGGAGAAGAGGAGGATCAATGGAGAAGATCATCAAGAACTTGGACTCTGCGGAGGTCGCAACATTGATGAAGCTGATAAACTGTCAGCTGGTGAGAGTACGACACGAACATTGGTAAAGTTGGAGCTTCCATCCATCGATCTGAAGTTTGATGCACCAGCCACCTACCTGAGTTGGTCACGACATGTGAGGAGAACCCTCGCAGGGAAGAACCTAGAGGGTTTCTTGTCAAGAGAGAAGACAGAGCCGGATGAGGGCTCGGCAGGAAACGACGAGTGAAAGTCCACGCATATGGTGGTATACATTTGGCTCATCAATTCTTTAATCTAGTCGATCGCCGCCACACTGGATGGCCTTGAGATGGTAAAAGACGTATGGGAGAAGTTGAAGAGAATCTACGATGATGTGAGGAATAACTTGAGGGTTTTCCAAATTAAGGGAAAGATCGACGATACCGTACTGGAAGAGAAGACGGTACATGAGTATGCTGCGGAGTTGGAGCGTCTGTGGTTGGATTATGATCACTTCTCAGGTCGGACGAAGTACGAGAACCTGAAGTATAAGGAGAGACAGGTATGTCTGCAGGAGAGGACGATGCAGTTTCTTAAAGGGTTGACCGCAGTGTTTGCTCAGAGGACAGCACTACTTCTAGCCCAACCGAAGATTCCTACACTTGAGGAGGCTATCTCGTCCATGATCCAGGAGGAGACTCGTATCAAGCTACAGGCAGGGACATGTGGTTCTCCTGAAGTGAAGACAGTACTGGCGGTTGCCAATTCAGGCGGCACGGGACCTAAGGGAGACCCCCGGCAGTGTTACAACTGCGGGAAGGTAGGCCATCTGAGGTATGCTTGCACTAAACCACACAAGAAGAAAGATTCGGGTGGCAGACATGAACAGTTTGGCGGACGTGGTCATGGTCATAGGGGTCAACGGGGTAGTCGAGGAGGTTATCGGGCGAACCTGCTGGTAGAAGAAAGCGAGGAGGGTGCTAATTGTGCCTATACTGAGGAGGAGAAACTACTGGGCATACTGGAAGTACTCAAGAGAAAGCAGAGAGCGTCAAGCGATTGAGACAGGAGGAATGGGACTGATGAGGCGTCCACCTCAGTCTTCGCCAGAGGCAACGCTGCCATGTATGCCCATCCATCGGAAGGTACCAATGACTCACTCGCCCTTGCATCTATGTCTTCCCTTAGATCGTCAGACTGCATTGTCGATTCGGGTGCGTCTTGACATGTGACAGGAAATGCTAGTGAGTTCTCTTCCTACACTCACCTAGCATCTGCAGACAATATTCAAACAGCCGATGGTACTTTCCAGCCAGTGGTCGGTAAGGGTACTGTCGATTATATAGTTTCAGTAAGATTATCCAATATTTTACATCCTCCTTCTTTTTCAGTCAATCTTTTATCCATTAGTTCTATAATCCTCCAACTAAAATGCATTATCTTTTTTGATATTCCTAAGGTGATCTTCCAGGAGAAGGAGACGGGATGAAGACTTGGGACTCGCACTTGGCATGATGGACTGTGGTACCTGGATCGGGAAGGACTGGATTCAGCATTGGTGTCTGTGACAAAAAGGGCAGGAATGGGAGGACCAAAGATGAGTGCCGAGAATACACTGATACTCCATCACAGGCGGTTGGGGCACTCCTCTTTTGGTATTTTGAGTAGGTTATATCCATTTATTTATGAGATGACAAATAAGGAAAAACTAGTATGTGATGCATGTGATTTAGGCAAACTTACTAGGAGCTCATATATTGGTGCGGGCCATATGAGCTCTTCTGTTTTTGATATTATATATTCTGATGTCTGGGGGCCGTGCGCCACAACTACTATGAATGGTTATAAGTATTTTGTCTCTTTTATTGATTGTTCCTCTCATGTCACCTTGCTGTATTTGATGAAGAATAAGAGTGAGGTCTTTGCCTATTTTTGGGACTTTCATAAACATGTCCAGACTCAGTACAGAGCAGTTGTGAAGGTACTAAGGTCTGACAATGAAAAAGAGTATACGAACAAAGCACTTGAGGAATACCTGTCAGCCCAAGAGATATAGTATCATACCTCCTGTGCATAGACACCAGCACATAATGGAGTGACAAAAAGGAAGAACAGACACCTTCTGGAAGTGGCAAGGAGCATGATGATCGCCATGAATATCCCACAGAGTCTGTAGGGGCATGCAGTGTTGACAGAAGCTCGATTGATCAAAATGATGCCCTCGAAGGTACTGGGATGGAAGTCTCCATGTGAGATATTGTAAGAAAATAATAGTCAGATACTCCCACTAAAGGTGTTTGGCTGTGTATGTTTTGTGAAGGATAACAGACCGTTTGTTGGAAAACTTGACCCCAGAGCGGTCATGTGTGTATTCGTGGGCTATTCGGCGACTCAGAATTGGTACGTGTGCTGGAGCCCATTAGAGAAGAAGAAGTTTATGAGCATGAATGTTCACTTCAGGGAGTTTGAGCCATACTACCGTCAGGAGGGAACCTTATCCATGAGCAACTCACCTGATACTGAGACTATAAGGCGAGAAAGGGAGATTGGTGAGAGTGTGTTGACCGATTTAGGAGTATGGCATGGAGGAACGTTTGAGGAGGAGCAGGAGAGTGAATAGGAACAGGGGAAGGCGATGAGAGGTGTTAGGCCCACGGCTCAGGGGGAGTTACTTAGCTACAGCAGGAAAAGGAAGCAAACTGCAAGATCAGTACCTATAGTGCCAGTGCCAAATCCCTTGCCTGTGTCCATCTCAACTCCTGAGAAACCTACACCACCACCACCAGATTCCCCTTCAGGTGATATTATTCTTCCTACTCCTCCCACACCATTATCAGTACGGAGGACCACTTGCAGCAATGCGGAAAATCCTCATGATATATATGGTTGGGACCTTGCTCATTTTATTTCATATAATAACATCTTTTCTTCTCATGGAGCATTCATTACATCTTTGGATAGTATTACTATACCTAAAAATTGGCAGGTTGCCAAGAATGATCCAAAGTGGAAAGCGGCGATGCACAAGGAGTTAGGTGCTCTTGAGAAGAACCATACTTGAGAACTGGTAAAACTGCCAGAGGGGAAGAGGGCAGTCAGATGCAAGTGGGTCTTTACTGTGAAGCAAAACCCAGATGGAAAAGTAGAGCGCTACAAGGCTCGACTGGTGGAAAAAGGATACAGTCAGACGTACGACATTGACTATGATAAGACATTTGCACAAGTGGCGAAGATGAGCCGTCAGGACCCTGATTTTTTTGGCAGCGAAAGGCGGATGGAAGCTACACCAACTGGATGTGAAGAATATGTTTCTTCATGGGGATCTAGTGGAGGAAGTGTACATAGAGATACCACCAGGATTCTTTACCGATAAGACAGTGGGCAAGGTCTGCAGGTTGAAGAAGTCTCTCTATGGACTAAAGCAGTCTTTTCGAGCGTGGTTTGACAGATTCATGAGGGCGATAACAGGGATAGAATATCAGCAGATCAATGCTGATCATACTGTGTTCTTTCGTCGGAGTGGAGGCCACATCACCATGCTTGCGGTGTATGTGGACGATATGATTATTGTCACGCCCCGATCTCCTGCAGGCTAATCGTCCGTCCCCGCTAGGCGAGAATCACCGCGCCAGAGCTCCCGCAGAATGATCGCTTTGACCCATCTGGGCGTGATACCGCACGAGCGTGAGCCACGCCCGTGCAAGGCCGTGGTTCATTGGCTGGCGGTAAGAGTTCTAAGCCACAGAGTCGCACAGATTGTCCGAGTGCAACGGAATCATAAACGCATAGGCGATTTGGTAACAAGTTCACTGAGTCGACAATAGCGGAAGCATTGAATAACACAAGTAGAAATAAGCAACTCTTTATTGATATAAATAAGTGTTACAGGTGGTGCATGGCTGAGATTACAAGTCACTCAAGCCTCTCTCTGAAACAGTAAAAGCGTGCCAAGTGGCTACAATTGTGGAATGATTTTACAGGCGGTGTTCAGGTAATGTTCCAACATTACGTCTTGTATATGTGCTTCAGTTTTGGATCGCAGCACTCCAAGGATCCGGAGTGAACTCAACGCCTTAGCACGCAAGAAGGAGCCGTCCGCACCGAAGGAGGTTCTCCCGCACCCTGCAAACGATCTGGTGGACTATAAGTACATTGAATGCACTGGTGGGGAGGCTACTCGCCCGTTCGACAAATCCAAACACATAATATAGGTTCCGTGCACCAACTATTATATTGTCTTTCTAGTTGCCTTAGGATCAGTTTCATGGCAATATATAATGGCCTAACTCGTGTGGCAGTGCGCCGTACGATATAAGAGGAAACACGGCGAGACTTACCAACTTACCGTTTGACCTTCCCTGTCCAAGGCAAACCAAGTTAATTCAAGCACGAGCATTTATAAACATTCAGGGGCAATAACATAAGCAAATACAAGTGTTTGGATGCGAGATTTCATGTTTCGGGTGCTCAGTTATTTTCGTTGTGATACAATGACTCGCACGTGGATAGCCGCTAAGAGAGGATGATTTGTTTATATCTTGTTCATTTTACAAGCAAGCATGCACAAGTTAAATATACGTGGCGATCACTGGCGTATGCCATAATGAAAGATATAGTCTTTGACGAGAATGGTATGCAACGAAAGTACAAGAGGCGCTGCAAGCCATTCCGCCAATTCAAGTCATTCATAGGGATCCGTAGCCACCCACCCATTCGCTAAGGTGGGTGGCTACGGTGAACTTGTCTTTGCTTAGCCAGCACACATAAAATATGATGTAATACCCCGTTCCATTCAAGCGGACTACCGATTCAAACGGCAAAAGTGCAATATCTTGAACCGCTTTGCTCAGGCGAGAATACTCGTTTGAGGCAAAGGATATCCAAACTTGTCCCTACAGGAGTTCGGCTTAGGCTTTCAGAGACTCGCTTGACGTATCGCTCAACCGAGGCGAATCATCGCTAAGGTGGGTGGCTACGGTGAACTTGTCTTTGCTTAGCCAGCACACATAAAATATGGAACGATACATGCTAGTCGCTAGGTGAATCACCCCATGCATGCTAATAAGAATACAGCGCACCTAGCTAAGGAAATAATCCTAACTTGTATTGCTTGTGCTAGAACATGGAATTGAAATGTTGCTTATATACAGACCCTCACATGCTACCTTTGCCTTATGCAACAAGACCTCGCTATGCCTCGAGTAGTGCGATAATGGATATGCATTGCCTTGCTTGTCAAATAATCAACTTGTGAACCGTTATCTGATTCCATGCTAGTTCATTCCATACATCTTGTGCTAAGCATGTAACATATCTTGTTATAGAAATATTGTTCAGAAAGGCTTTGCAAATTGAATCAGACAATGCCTCTTGTCTTGTACTCTTGTTGCCTCAATGACTTGAATGGATAACTTAACCTAGACAACCGTTTGATCATGGACAACTTGTGCACAAGGTCACGGTCTTGCGGACGGTCGCTGGGGCACTAGCACCGATCCGGTCTGGGCGAGGCCTATTGGTTAGTCTCTTATTCTTGGCGGAATGGCTTGCAGTGCCTCTTATACTTTCGTTGCATACCATTCACGTCAAATACTATATCGTCCATAATGCCATACGCCAGTGATCACCACGTATATTTAACTTGTGCATGCTTGCTTGTAAAATAAACAAGATAGAAACAAATCATCCTCGCTTAGCGGCTATCCGCATGCGAGTCATTGTATCACAACGAAAATAACTGAGCACCGGAAACATGAAATCTCGCATCCAAACACTTGTATTTGCTTATGTTATTTCCCCTGAATGTTTATAAATGCTCGTACTTGAATTAACTTGGTTTTCCTTGGACAGGGAAGGTCAAATGGTAAATTGGTAAGTCTCGTCATGTTTCCTCTTATATCGCACGGCGCACTGCCACACGAGTTAGGCCATTCTATATTGCCATGAAACTGATCCTAAGGCAACTAGAAAGACAATATAATAGTTGGTGCACGAAACCTATATTATGTGTTTGGATTTGTCGAATTGGCGAGTAGCCTCCCCACCAGTGCATTCAATGTACTGATAATCCACCAGATCGTTTGCAGGGTGCAGGAGAACCTCGTTCAGTGCGGACGCCTCCTTCGTGCGTGCTAAGGCATGGAGTTCACTCTGGAGCCTTGGAGCGTTGCGATCCGGAACTGAAGCACATATACAAGACATAATGTTGGAACATTGCCTGAACACCGCATGTAAAATCATCCACAATTGTAGCCACTTGGCACACTTTTACTGTTTCAGAGAGAGAGGCTTGAGTGACTTGTAATCTCGGCCATGTGCCGCCTGTAACACTTGTTTATATCAATAAAGAGTTGCTTACTTCTACTTGTGTTATTCAATGCTTCCTCTATTGTCGACTCAGTGAACTTGTTACCAAATCGCATATGCGTTTATGATTCCGCTGCACTCGGACAATCTGTGCGACTCTGTGGCTTAGAACTCTTACTGCCAACCAATGAACCACGGCCTTGTACGGGCGTGGCTCACGCTCGTGCAGCATCACGTCCAGATGGGTCAAAGCGATCGTTCCGCGGGAGCGCTGGCGCGGTGATTCTCACCTAGCGGGGACGGTCGATTAGCCTGCGGGAGATCGGGACGTGACAATTATCACAGGAGATGATGAGCAGGGGATTTCCCGACTCAAGGGAAAGCTTGGCAAGGAGTTCGGGATGAAGGACCTTGGCCTTCTTCGGTATTTCCTTGGAATTGAGATTGCTCGAGAAGTAGAGAAAATTATTCTTTCTCAGAAGAAGTATGCACTGGACCTTCTCAAAGAGACATGAATGTTGGGATGCAGACCAGCAGCGACGCCGATCAACCAGGGGTTCAAGCTATGTGTTGAGGCTGGAGAATCAGTTGACCGAGACAGATACCAGATACTGGTGGACAAGTTGATCTATTTGAACCACACATGTCCTGATATCTGCTTTGCAGTGAATGTGGTGATCCGGTACATGCATGACCCAAGGAAGGGTCATATGGATGTAGTGTACAAGATTCTGAGATACTTGAAGGGGTGCCCTCAGAAAGTGGTTGATATTCAGTAAGAATGATCACTTGAGCATCGAGGGCTACTATGACTCTGACTGGGCTAGTTGTACTGATGACATGAGGTCTACCTCGGGCTATTGCATATTTGTAGGAGGCAACTTGGTCTCTTGGAGGAGTAAGAAGCAGTCGGTGGTGGCCAGATCGACAGCTGGAGCGGAGTACAGAGCTATGACCTTGGGAGTTGCAGAGCTGCTATGGCTGAAGAGTATGCTGGTGGAGCTGAAGCTGGAACAAGGAGCCAAGATTAAGTTGTGGTATGACAACCAGTCAGCCATCAGTATCGCCAACAATCCAGTACAGCATGACAGGACCAAACACATCGAGATCGATAGGTTCTTCATCAAGGAGAAGTTGGACCGTGGACTACTGGAGCTAGGTCATGTTCCAACCAAGGAGCAGGTAGCAGACAGTATGACCAAGGAACTTAGCTTTGCAGATATGATTAGAGGATGTGACAAGATGAGCTTAGTGAATATCTTTTGTCCATCTTGAGGAGGAGTGTTGGTATATTTGAATATTTTTGGTATATTTGTTGGAATATTAGAATATTCTACATGAGATTTTAATAGGATATTAATGTAAGATGAATGGTTGTAAGACTATAAATAGCCAAGAGATTATCAATAAAAAAATATGACAATTACTTCAAAATATTCTACATATATATTAGGTGAAGTGAAGGCGTAAGGATAATGTGAAGTCCTCACCTGTAGCCATCAACATTTGCACCATACTCGTCCACATATTGGTAAACCCCTGACCCTATATATACACACACACACACACAACAGAGGAAAGTAAAGATAAAAAGTTACACCTAAATGAAATAAATTCTTTTTATTTTCTTTTTCGATATTATAATATTTCATGGATATTAAAGAACATAAAGAGGAGGATTATTTAACCTTAGGCTTCCTTCCAGATGCATCTAGACCATTCCTCAAGTTCATACCACCCCCACTGCCTACAACACATAGCACATATACTTCTCAATAGTTGCTTGCCATAAAGAGAAGGGAATTTTTTTTCCCGAAATTAAATAGGTAAACACACATATGGCTTCTGCGTTCCATAGTATGTACCTATCTTTTTCTACCATTCTGTAACTTACATGGTTATCTCCAATGAACCAGCTTGCCTGAAAGATATCAGATGAGTTTCATGCCATCATCTGATTATCATCAGATGTCACTGCATTATCAAGTTCCTCCAGTTTTCTGCATAACTGTGTAAATCGAACCCCTAGACATCGAGTTATATAAATCCCCACTGCATATCATGGATAATGTTAGCATATTGTCCCAACAATGACATAGACTGACTGGCCGTGAAATCACCAACAAGTTATTCAAAATTCTGAAGATAATGATACTAGCCCAGATCAACTATAGCTAAAGTAAGGACCATATGGAGACCAAACATAGGGGTTCGTTTGGATCAAGGTTTTGTATTACTAGAAATTTATTTTCCATTTATTTTCCCATGGAAAAGGAATTCGACATTTCCATATCCATGTTTGGTTATATTAGATTGGGAATATGGAAAAGAAATCTTAATTTATAATGTTTTCCATAAATACCCTTCTATGCTTTTATTATCTAAATTTACATGTTTGGGATATAAGTTGAACGTTAATGCGTATAATCAGAACCGAGAAACCGATTATACGGGCTCTATTTTTAATTTGGAGTTAGAAGCATTCTCCAGATATTCGGTTGAGCACGGATCAGAACTAATGTTGGAGGCAACTACACAGATTAGCTTCAAAGGTGGAGACAACACGTTCGAGTTTGAGCAAGACATTGTGGTTGGAACATAAATGATAGTGTGGATGAACGTGTTGGTTTGGTTTTGTGGTCGAATGAATCAATATAACAATATGTTAGATCTCCTGGGTGCTCAGCTGGCGGTAACAATCAAAGTGCTCGGCTAGCGAGAACGAACAAGAGTGCTCAGCAAGCAAAAACGAGCAAAGGTAGTCGGGGTGTGCTTGAAAATGAGCTAAGATGGAGATTGATGGATTGTATCTCGTTTTCGGCTGAGCGCTCAAACGGTGGTGACACTGGAGTTGATATTTTAGTCCCATATCGGGTAGGTGGGATCATGAAATATAGATAATTGGGATTAGTTCACATCTTACATGAAAATTCTCTTTTAAGACATATGAACCCAGTCTAAGATCGTACCTCATAGGCCAACTCCGATTCGGGTCGCAGCACGTTCCCAACACAAGCACCAAGACAGATCAAACACAGTATTTTCGGTAAATATGTCACATGGACAAATCATAATCTTTATAACTCCAGAAAAGATATAAGATTGATAAAAGTATGTTGAACCATTTGTCCAAAAATTTAACCCCCTCACCAACCTTAAGAACAAAGGAAAAGATTACAATAAAATCACTCAGTCAACCCCGTAGTGATCTTCCTGAATGAAGAAGATGACTCCCCGAACAGATCTCATTTTCCAACTGTCTTGAATGACGAGCCCTAAATACGGATTATCTTTTAGATTTTCTGTGGACTTGCACCTTGAATCTCCCGTATTGAGCTTATCATACCAACCATCCTTAACACATATATATAGGTTAAAAAAATATAATTTAGGACATAAAAAATCTCTAAACTAGCCAAGTACTTGTTGTCATGCTTAAGAGACATGAGTAGAGTTTGAAAACAAATTTTATTGAATTTATCGTCAGACCATATTACACAAAGAATGTAAGTACAATGGCGTGAGAACAAGTCCAAAATTTTGGCAAAGTAGGACGGTGGAGATCTGACCAGAGCTATATCTTTACTCCGTTGACTATCGAACACAGCTATGGGATGGAAAATATAGAAGGATGAGCAGGAGCTTAGTGTCGAGGATGTTGTCTGATGTCTCATTGGCCTGTAGAAGCATAGAAAATATGCACAAACATATACCCAGTCAAAGAGAAGAGGAGGTGCACTTTTCAGGATTTTTGAAGTAGGGCGCACTTTGCTTCATTTTTTCATTCCACTCTTGACATGCATTGTTCTTTGTAGTAAAGGCGGTAGCATACAGAGAGGGCAGCAAAGCCTCTTTCGAAAGACGTGCTTGACCACTGATGGACTGAAGTCGGAGATCAAGGTTACTTAATGCAAAAGATCTCTTGGGACGTTGTCACGTCCCAAAACCAGAATACTGGGGAGCAGGGGAGTGACTCAGCCAGCCACACCTTACGGAGTACCGAAGTATCACGCAATATGCTAAGGTTGTCTAGAGACAAGGGGATTCATGCTACAATCAAGTCACCTAGGGTCAAGAACATCTGTCTCAATCATTAACCAAGAAAAAATAAGAATGAACATATAAGGTAAAACAGTTAGGCGTCCCTAACGCTCTATCAGAATGATCATGAAACTAGTTATACAGGATGGTACACTAGTACATTGTCAAGAGTATATGACTGTAAGTCAGCCGCGGTCTGAATGATATACAATCATGTAAAGGAACTAATGTCCAGATAAATCGGCTAACAAGTGTCGTCGGCTAAACGCCAAGAAGGTAATACAAAATAATACTAATAGTGGGGGATAAGAAATCCACTCAAGTTCATCAGCGGACATCCTCCTAGTGTGCGCCATCGGTCAGATACAGGAGAGGATCCTCGGGCTCTGCTACTAAACCTGGCCAAACAAAACCAGCGGGTCAGGCCCCGATAGCAAGTACCACAAAGGAGCATAAGTGAATGAAGAAAAACCAATAAAGTACATAAAATAGGAAATTTGTGCCATAACTGTAAGCGTATGACCTTTCATCGGAGCAGTAGGGCACATCTACAACCAAACAAGTATAAGAGGTGTCGCACTACTCCGAGACATGGTACGACTCACCAATTATGAACACGACAAAGATACAACACATCAATGTAATATAGGACACACATGCCATAATACAAGTTAAGATATAGATATAATATGCAGCTTCGATACATGACCTATTGTAACACATTGGCGGAAGCCTACAACCAAACAAGAACAAGGGTTGAACCATCGTACCACAATAGTTTATGTCCCTAGACTACCAGTACATACTCTTTTAGATCGGTCAATCAATCATACGGCTTGTTATGTAGAGTCTGAGTTATCTCAGAAGAATAATGCAATGTTGGAATCCTCAGATCATACTGATAGTGAGGCGGAATGGCCGAGCCAATAAACGCATAGCACATAGTATGTAAGCACCGGTCCCTCGTAAGGCCACCGCACAAGTAATTATATAATAATATATAGTATAGCCGGATACTGCACTCTACTATTGTAAATGATATACGGTATCCATTAGGGACCAACATGACGCCCTAGGACATATGTCCTAACGGTAGCTACCACGCATGATCTCGAGATTTTATTCCCTTTCAATGCTTTACAAGTTCAGTTACTTAATTAGCCCTATAGTTACTAGAATATTGTGTCATGGTTACACGATCTTCCTCCTTAGATGATGCACCGTAGTACGTGTACGCTAAGTACGAATTCATATTATTACTTGAGAGCCAAATCTGGATTCCTCCAAGCGTAATGCAATAAATCAATCAAACAAATATCCTAACTACGCTATGGTTGTTGACCCACATACCATTTTTGTGCTAGAGAAATAATATAATAATATCATATATCGTGTAGTATAGGAAGCATTCTCGATGCACAACCTGAAACATGTAATCTCATAGCATGTAGCAAGTTAGGTCGTACCTCAGTGCACATTATAATACATATACACGTAGCACATAGTAATTGTATCAGCACGGATACAAGAAATCAGGTCGAATCACCAAACTTACAGTTGGTCATATGAGTCTTATCACATAGGGATACTTGGTCAAAATATAATCTCCTCAAATCAGGTACATAGACTATCAATCAATTGGAAGTCT
The DNA here is from genome assembly GCA_036927795.1 of Iris macrosiphon. NCBI lineage: Eukaryota > Viridiplantae > Streptophyta > Magnoliopsida > Asparagales > Iridaceae > Iris > Iris macrosiphon. The sequence goes on along the minus strand of JAYESA010000006.1, from coordinate 207,145,281 downwards.
AAATTTATGGTGTGAACTCCTCGAATTAATGATTTTACGGCCGAACATTTATAAGGAAAAAAGCTTAAACTACTCTGGAGCAAATCCGCAATTCTAAAACCAAATAAGGACCAAAATTGCATATCGTCTCTCAATCAGAACTACGTCCCTCACTCTATTCAATGAACAAAAGGATAAGTTAATATGCTAATATGAGTTTACTCTAGGTTGCCACATGGTCTACTACATCTTATAATCATACTATGCACATAGTCAGTTTTAGCACATAGCCAGGTCTAGCACTGTCTGGTTACTAAGTCCACTCTTCCTTAGAATAACACAAGCAAGAAGCCATGATCAACCACATAGGATATGATAAGAAATATTCCAAATAAAATAATTAAACCCAAGAAATCGTGGAACGTGTACATAGAACGCATAGGATCACATACGTGCATGAGAAGTGCACGCATGGATTGCCGCATGGGTCAGACCGCTTGCACTAATCAGGTGCATGAACAACTGGCTGCATGGACAAGCTAGCAGCATGGACGAGCTGGCCGCATAGATCATTGAATTATTTTCTTCATAAAAACTTTATTTTAACTCTGAATCAAGTAAAACAAAAGCCAAAATGCTCTAAATGGAGTGCTACATCAACCTCAAAAACTTTTTTTTCTAAAATACCATGTTTTAATAGATCAAAACCAAAAAAAACTTTTGGAACCCTTGAAAACCCTAACTTTAGAACTTAGATCTACTCAAAACAGTTCATCAAAACCAAAAACTCCAAGAACTAAAACTAATAAAAACATCAAAAAGAAAATTTCCTATCACACATATTTTAATTTACTAATCATATAAAAAATACGAAAGTTTATGGCTTCACCACTTTTAGCAATATATACTTGCCTTGGTGGACTAACAAACCTCTTACTAGAACCAAGTCTAGGGATAGGGCTTAGGGTTTCGGTCAAGGGAAGCTCTTGAGGGAAGCAGGAAGAAAAAAGAAGAAGAAATGTGGAAATGAGAAAGGATGAAGGAGGAGAGAGAAAACTACATATATATACCAAGTGGAGAAACAAGGTTAGCCCTAGGATTAAGTCATGACACTCTCCAACCAAATCTCAACCATCCAAAATAGGCTTAGTGGTTCCAAGAGTAAACCAGGTCTGGTATCCATCCTATATACGGGTCCTAGCATGGGTCCGTGGCAATTGCCAAGGTGTTCACTACTGGTCTCAGGTAGTCTCCCACAATAAATAGGAATATAATTAAATAAATACAACATATTTAACAGGAACCAACATGTAAATACAATATGAATATATCTACAGAATTTTTTTAAATATTACAAATTCAAGAATACCAAATCTGGGAACGGGTGTGATATTTCTACCCACCTTAAAAAAATTGTCTTTGAAATTCGCTAGGCTAGTCGAGCTGATCACCAAGCAAGAAAACTCATAGACCAAGCTGGAGACTCATGATCCAATCAGGAAACTCATAATCCAGAAAACCTCAAAAATTATCGAATCTCATGAACTACAGCTAACTGAATACCAAACATAACGAAATAGGCAGATAATAAAAGCAACAACAATATAAATAAAGGCGCCAGTAATCCGCACAATCAAAAGGAAAGAGAAATAACATGAAGCATACAAATACATATGTCTCCCGAGAATTCAAAATAGGAACCCGTCCTCGCTGGCCTATGCTGACTCCCAAAAATGGATAGGGATCAAGTCTCGAGATAAATTGGTACCAATGACTTAGTCAAGAATATGACTCTGCCCAGGACGTACCTTCATAGTCGGGATATAACATACATCATGCATCACGAGATATGAAGGCAGATGAGTGAGACAAAAGATCATCTCCACTCGTCGAATATACGAAATCCAAAATATAGATAAAACTGAAAGAACTCAAATCTCACCCTTGACTTGACCACCTTCTGCTAACATCTGTTAGAACTCTGTCATGAGGATATCTCTGCTGACCAAACTGACGTTGTCTCTGGTGAAACACATGTGCTTGCGTCAACATCAGACATTGGACTAACGGCCGTACTGCTAAAATTGGCTCTTGATACGGAACTGCTCCTAGAACTAGCAACGCTGGAAATTGTTGATACGGTCCTCCCTGCCTCTGCATTTGTAGGCAAGTAGCTATCATGTGGTCAAAACCCTCATACCTCAAGCATCTTCCATTTTCCATCCTACATATATCCTGAGTGTGACCTCTTTTGCCATAATAGGTACATCCTACTGGATTCACCGGGCGTTGTTAATGTTGCCTCGGCTGTCGTTGCCAAGTTGTCATTACGTCATCTAATGCCACTGGCCCCCGTGGTACCAAATCACGAATACGAATGCTGAGTGCTGGTCCTCCACCTGTGTTATGGGCATGAGACCTCTTTTGCCCTCCAGTCCTCGAAGCTAACCTCTATATGGTAAGCTCATGTCTCCTAGCTGCTATCAACACGACATCGAATGTCTGGTAGTCATGTCCTTCAACTAGTTATAGAATCTCGAGATGAAGTTCTTGCTAGAATCTCGAGATGAAGCCCTTGCTGGAATCTCATTGTCCTTGCTTGCTCCGTTGTCACCATAGCAGGAGTAAACCTGCTCATCCTGCAGAACTCTGCTATATATCATGTCAGATTTCCTGTGATCAATAAATTTCTACTACATCTTGTGCTGTGCCACTACTCCAAAATACTTGGCTCTGAACCTGGTTCTAAAGTTGTCCCAAGAGATAGGATGCCTCAAGTCGACTGTCTCGGTTGTCCACCAGTCACGAGCAAGATCTCGTAGTTGTAATCGAACTTGGTCAACTTGCTCCTCTGCTGGAATCTTAGTTGTCGCCATAATCATCTCAATGTCTTGAAGCCAAGCATCCACCGTAATAGCATCCTTTATGCCATCAAAATAGCTTGGGTTGATTCGACAGAATCTGTATGACGCCACATAATCTTTTTCTTCACTCTCCTCCAGAGCCGTTTGTAGTCCTTGGTTTAATAGGACGTTCTGCTCCTGTTGTGGAAGCTGCTGGTGCTGATGCACTACTATCTAATGTTGTTGTGTATCCATCGTACCTCTGATAATTTCTAGCGGTACCAAGGTATCAAGTGTTGCTCGTGTTACTGGAACGGCCGGGGGTACCGGGATCTCTGCTACATATTGCCCACCCATTGGCTCTACTCGAAGCTGATCTTGAGGAAGTATTATCTCATATTGGCGCTCAATGGGATCTTGCTCTGCTAGCTTTTCTACCATATCTGCTGCTCTAACAGGCAGGAAAGAGATACCCCTGAGGGAAAAGGACACCAAGACATCAAATGACAGGACATGAAAGAACAAGAAAGCAAACTGTTGATAGTTCAAGCTCGGTGTCGAAGAAGACGAATTCAGGATATCAAAGAAAATAGTTTTGATTGAGACTCCTAGAACAAGACACCCCACAAGTCTGAAAAGACAGACCTACATGGGCCACCACTAAAACCTTGTCACGCCCCAGAACCAGAATACTAGAGAGCAGGGGAGTGTCTCAGCCAACCACACCTTACGAAATATCAAAGTATCACGCAATATGCTAAGGTTGTCTTGAGACAAGGGGGTGCATGCTACAATCAAGTCACCTAGGGTCAAGAATAACTATGTCTCAATCATCAACCAAGAAAAAATAAGAATGAACATGTAAGATAAAGCAGTTAGGCGTCCCTAACGCTCTATCAGAATGATCATGAAACTAGTTATATAGGATGGAACACTAGTACATTGTCAAGAGTACATGACTGTAAGTCAACCGCGGTCTGAATAATATACAATCATGTATAGGAACTAATGTCCAGATAAACAGACTAACAAGTACCATCAGCTAAATGCCAAGAAGGCAATAAAAATTATACTCATAGTGGAGGAGAAGAAACACACTCAAGTTCCTCGTCGGACATCCTCCTGGTGTGCGCCATCGGTCAAATAACAGACAGGATCCTCGGACTCTGTTACTAAACCTGGCCAAACAAAACCAGCGGGGTCAGGCCCCTATAGCAAATACCATAAAGGAACACAAGTGAATGAAGCAAAAACTAATAAAGTACATAAAATAGAAAATCTGTACCACAACTACAAGCGTATGACCTTTCATCGGAGCAGTAGGGCACCTCTACTACCAAACAAGGATAAGAGGTATCGCACTACTCCGAGACAGGGTACGACTTACCAATTATGAATAGGACAAAGATACAACACATCAATGTAATCCAGGACACACATGCCATAATACAAGCTAAGATATAGCTATAATATGCAGCTTCAGTACATGACCTATTGTGACACATTGGAGCAACCCTACAACCAAACAAGGACAATGGTTGAACCATCGTACCATAATAGTTCATGTCCCTAGACTACCAGCAATCATACAGCTTGTAATATGGAGCCTGAGTTATCTCAGAAGAATAATGCAATATTGGAATCCACATATCATAATGATGGTGATGCGGGCTAGCAGAGCCAATAAACGAATAGCACATAGTATGTAAGCACCGGTCCCTCGTAAGGCCATCGCGCAAGTAATCATGTAATAATATATAATATAGCCGAATATTGCACTCTACTACTGTAGATGATATACGGTATCCGTTGGGGACCAACATAATGCCCTAGTACATATGTCCTAACGATATCTACCACATATGATCTTGAGATTCAATTTTCTCCCAATGCTCTACAAGTTCAGTTACTTAATTAGCCCTATAGTTATTAGAACATCGTGTCTTGGTTATACGATCTTCCTTCTTAGATGACGTATCGTGGTACGTGTATGCTAGGTACAAATTCACATTGTTGCTCTAAAGCCAAATCTGGATTCCTCCAAGCGTAATGCAATAAATTAATAAAACAAACATCCTATCCACACTATGGTTGTTGACCCACATACTATGCCCGTGCTGAAAAAATAATATAATATTATCATATGTCGAGTAGTATAGGAGGCATTCTCGATGCACAACCTGAAATATGTAATATCATAACACGTAGAAAATTATGTCGCACCTCAGTGCACATTATAATACATGTAAATGTAGCACATAGTAATTGTATCAGCACGGATACAAAAAATTAGGTCGAATCACCAAACTTACAGTTGGTCATATGAGTCTTATCACATGGGGACACTTGGTCAAAATATAATCTCCTCAAATCAGGTACACATAATATTAACCAATTGGAAGTCTAAATCTATTATGTGAACTCCTCGAATTAATAATTTTACCGTCGAACGTGAGTAAGGGAAAAAGCGTGAACTACTCTGGAGAAGATTCGCACTTCATAAACCAAACAAGGACCGGAATTGCAGATCGTCTCCCAAGCAGAACTAAGTCCCTCACTCTATTCAACGAACAAAATGATAAGTTAATCTACTAATATGAGTTTACTCTAGGTTTTCACATGGTCTACTACAGCTTATAATCATAATATGCACATAGTCAGTTCTAGCACATAGCCAGATCTAGCACAGTCTGGTTACTAAGTCCTCTCTTTCTTATAATAACACTATCAAGAAACCATGATGAACCACATAGGGTACGATAAGAAACTTTCTAAATAAAATAATTAAATCCAAGAAATCATGGAACACGTACATAGATTACTAGGGTCGCATAGGATCACATACGCGTATGAGAAGTGCACGCATGGATTGTTGCATGGGTCAGACTGCATGCACTGATCAGGCGCATGAGCAACTGGCTGTATGGACGCGCTGGCCACAAGGACAAGCTAGCCGCATGGAGAAGCTGGTCGCATGGACTGACCAGGGTTAAGGTCTATTCCTTGGGATAAGTATTTAAAGTGACGGACAATAAATAAAGTATATGTGATGTGACATAAAGTGACTGATGTAATAAAGTGTGTCAGAGAGAAAAGATAAAACCAAAGAAATAAGTCCCAACGGTTCAGAGCCATGCGTCCAAGGAAAATAGTGGCCGCATGCCCTCCAGGCCGCATAAGTGTCGATGCCGCATATGGAGTCAATTCTGCATTGAGTCGATGTCGCATGGAGGTTTCTTGGACTTAGCAAATTTCTTATTCGTTCAGCGAGTGAAAGCACAAGGTGTTCAAGGACACTTATGTAAATAAGTAGTCATGCGTCCAACAAGATGGATACGTGCTGTCAGTATGCAGCAAGAGTTCATGCCACATAACCCTCTCAGGCTGCACGGAACTCTCAGCCGCATATTCACTGGCCGCATGCGAACTTCATCTTCTCCAGACAACAAGTTCAGCCATGGTGAAAAAGCTCCAAAAATTCAAAAATTATTTTCTTCATAAAAACTTTATTTTAACTCTGAATTAAGTGAAACAAAAGCCAAAATACTCTAAATGGAGTGCTACATCAACCTCAAATTGTTTTTTTTCTAAAATACCATATTTTAATAAATCAAAACCAAGAAAAACTTTTGAAACCCCTTGAAAACCCTAACTTTAGAACTTAGATCTACTCAAAATAGTTCATCAAAACCAAAAACTCCAAGAACTAAAACTAATGAGAACATCAAAAAAAAAAGTTTCCCATCACACATATTTTAATTTACTAATCATATCAAAAATCTGAAAGTTTATGGCTTTACCACTTTTAACAAGATGTACTTGCCTTGGTGGACTAACAAACCTCTTTCTAGAACCAAGTCTAGGGATAGGGCTTAGGATTTCGGTCAGGGGAAGCTCTTGAGGGAAGGAGGAGGAAGAAAGAAGAACAAAAGTAAAAATAAGGAAGAATGAGAGAGGAGAGAGAAAACTACATATATATATATATATATATATATATATATATATATATATATATATATATATATATATATATATATACCAAGTGGAGAAATGAGATTAGTCCTAGGATTAAGTCATGACACTCTCCAACCAAATCTCAACCATCCAAAATAGGCTTAGTGGTTCCAAGAGTGAACCGGATCTGGTTTCCATCCTATATACGGGTCCTAGCACGGGTCTGTGGCAATTGCCAAGGTGTTCACTACTGGTCTCGGGTAGTCTCCCACAATAAACAAGAATACAATTAAATAAATCCAACATATTTAACAGGAAACAACATATAAATACAGTATGAATACATCTACAGGAAAAATTTTAAATATCACAATTCAAGAATACTAAATCTGGGAACGGGTGTGACACACTTTGACCCATGTTGTCATTTTGTGCCCAGTATTGCTTTTTATTAAAGTATGTCAGTGTTTTGTCCACCAAAGTACGCCAGTGTTGTTCCCACCAAAGTACGCTAGATTCGTGTCCATCAAAGTACGCTAATGTTGCTTCTCCCACAAGAGTGCGCCATCAGTGCTACTCTTACTAAAGTACGCCAGGCAGTATTGTCTCTTCACAAAAACCCCATAAAAGTACGCTTGTTCTCCCCTCACGATAGTGCACACTGTTCTACATTCTTCTCCATTTAAGAAGAAAAGCACGAGCACATACTTTTAACCGACAGTGTGCGGTTAAGAATTTGAGGAGATTACATGTATTTACTGCCGTAATTTTTGTGGAACGTGTGCAAACAGTTGTCACTATGACCCAAACTTCCTCGTACAGGAAGCCATGTATTAGGCTAACAGGAATTTTTGTACCCACTAAGCAGAACATAGGTAATGGGTATCCAGATGTGCGTGCACAAAATAGAAAACATAATATAAATTGCTCATTTATGCACGAATGTTCCCATAACCATTTCGAATACTATAAATATGGGATCAGTATTATTCCATACATAGAGAGGACGGGAGAGAAGTATAGAGAGGTCTTACATGTGTTGCCAAAGCCTTCTTGCTGCCAAGTTCTCCAGTGATCGAGTGCTTGCATTTCTTCTTCTTCGTGTGTCTTGTAGTCCAAGGATTAAAGTGATCGACCGCAGATCAGATCTCCATAGCTACAACTTTTCCAGAATTTGTACTTAGATTCTTGTATAGGAATTTTGTACATTTTTAAGTTTGTAATAAAAGATTAGTACAACTTTTGTTTATCAAAAACAAACTGGCGACTCTGCTAGGGACGGCCTTCTCCTCTGACGAGAAGGTGGTGGCTCAACTCGACACAGAATTGTAAAGCCCTATGTTTGCAAGCTCGTGGGCATACTTCTCAGTATCCATATAGTAAGGCGGGTCCAGCGAGTATTGTTGTTGCTAACCCACATGGCAAGTATGTATTTCCTTAAAGGGTATACCCCACCAGCTCCAGTGAAGAGATTGTCAAAATTTGGTGCTATCCAGGGTCCAATAAGGAAAGAATCCTCACTGGGTACATAACCGGGTTGCAACCTACCCATCGGAAGAGGTCCATCTGGAGTACTATAGAACAGGCTCCTTCCTTGGTCGTCACGCTTGTGACAAATTCTTCTGGGCTTTGAACCCAAGGAATCAAATCCCAATCCATCTTTCTCTGGAATTTAGCATGGTAATATGCAAACATAGGATAATCCCGTGCCATGCAAGAGAGGTACATCTCCTATCACCGACTTTGAAAATTCATGCCTTTCTTGGGTTTCGTTTGTGATGCTCTGCTGATGGCATCTCCAAAGAGGAAAGCAGGATTTGGGTATTGTTCATCCCTCAGCGAAGTGAAGCGGTCATTGCTCATTAAGGATAATAGTACTCTCTCACTACAGGAGGCTATCAAATATTGTCTGGTCTCTGGTAGGTTTTTATCAGACTGGGGAAATAATACATGTGACAGGTCCTCCAAATAGTTGGTATATTGCAGGCCAACAGTAGACCCCAACATGTCAGCAAGGGGATCCATCGACAAATCAACTGCAAAAGTCATAAACATGAAGTTAGTGAAAATTCATGAAGAAATACATGCAAAAAAGTAATTACTTCCTAAGCAAAGAAGATAAACTTATGCACATAGTTGAGTTAACAGAAACTCTGGAATGTGCACATAAGTAAGTCTTTTTCATGAGGAAAATCAGCTTATGCGAATATTTTTAGGTTCGCAGAAACTTTTGAAATGCGCGCATCAACTACTCACTATGTATGAGAAAGTCAAAACTATGTGCACACTTCAAGTACGTAGGAACGGTTGAAAATGCTCATAAGTTTCACTCTGAAAGAGGAAAAGTACATGAACTCCCCAAATTCGTTAGAAATTGGAAAGTGCGTAGGATGGTTCTTTTCACTCTGAAAGAGAAAAAGTGCACGAGCCCCCAAATTCGTTGGAACCTGGAAAGCGCACATGATGATTCTTTTCACTCTGAAAGAGGAAAAGTGCACGAGCTCCGTATTCGTTGGTACCTGAAAACTGCGCAGGATGGTAATTTTACTCTAAAAGAGGAAATTGTGCGCGTGCATGTGTCTCTATGTGCTCCGCCTTGGGTCAAACCACTATCGTATGTGAAGAGGAGTTCGGTAATTTTTCTTTGCCCTGCTTCCTAACCAACTAAGAAGACTTTGGTGCAATTGCAGAAGTTTAAGATTGAAAACAAGAGATTGGGGCTAGGGTTTCTGAAGAATACGAAGAGTTTTAAGAGCTCATAAAGAGTTTCACTCTCCTAACCTGGCTATTTATAAAGAATGAGAAAGCCCTTCGGCTGCTAAAGTAATGCCTCGGGATCCGTACAAAAAATTATGCCAAATATCACAGCTTGAAAATCGTGATTAATGACGCGCAGAAAATACACAACCATGTCAGCAAGCTGTTGCGATTTTACTTAAAATGTGCACAAAATCATGACTGCTTTCCATGCTTCTAAATTCAAAGTATGTCAAATTTATTTAAAAAATTTGAAATCTTTGAAGGAGGTCTTGTAGATGCAAAAAAAAATAAGCATAGACATATACTCAGTCAAAGAGAGAAGGAGGCACACTTTTTCAGAATTTTTTGAAACAAGGCACACTTTGCTTCATTTCTTCATTTCTTCATTCCACTCTTGGCGTACATTGTCCATTGCAGAGAAGGCGGTAGCGTACAAAGAAAGCAAGAAAGCCTCTCTCAAAAGACGTGCTTGACTACTAATGTACTGACGCTAGAGATTAAGGTTATTTAATGCAAAAAATCTCTTGGCACGTCGATCCAGGTTATCTTTTTGTGCCCAGTGTTGCTACTTTCCATCAAAATACGCCAGTGTTGTTCCACCAAAGTACGCCAGTGTTGTGCGTACCAAAGTACGCCAGTGTTGTGCCTACCAAAGTACACCAGTGTCGTGTCCATCAAAGTACATCGACGTTACTTCTCCCACTAGAGTGCACCATCAGTGCTACTCTTACCAAAGTACGCTAGCCAGTATTGTCTCTTCACAAAAAGCCCACAAAAGTACACATGTGCTTCCCTCATGATAGTGCACACTTTTCTACATTCTTCTCTACTGAGGAAGAAAAGTATGCACACTTACTCACTTTTAACCGATAGTGTGCGGTTAAGAATTTGAGGAGATTAAGTGTATTTAATGTCATAATTCTCGTGGAACGTGTGCAAGCAATTGTCACCATGACCCAAACTTTTCTCTTACAGGAAGCCACGTGTCAGGATGATAGCAATTTGTGTGCCCACTAAGTAGAATGAGGGTAATGGGTATCCAGATTTGCACAAACAAAATGGCAAACACAGTATAAATTGCTCATTTGTGCGTGCATGTTCACATAACCGTTTTGAACAATATAAATATGGGACTAGTGTTATTCCATACATAGAGAGGGCGGGAGATCTTGTTTCTCATTGCCAGAGCCTTCTTGCTGCTAAGTTCGCTAGTGATCGAGTGATCGCATTTCTTCTTCTTCGTGTGTCTTGTAGTCCAAGTAGTAAAGTAATCGACCACATATCATATCTCCATAGCTACTACTTTCCTAGGATTTGTACTTAGATTCTTGTATAGAATTTTTGTACATTTTCAAGTTTATAATAAAATTTTAGTAAAACTTTTGTTTATGGCAAACATGGTCGTCCTTTGAAAAGTTATGAAGTGCCGAATATTTATAGAATGATGATCGTCCGGTCATTGCCGCTGAGTGGGGAGCTTGCATAGGGGATCGTGGCCTGTAATAGAGAAGAAATGGCCCACGTTCCAACGTGGCCGGTAGAGATCGTGGCCTTAGAGAAGAGCGCTTCCTTCTAGAGATGCCAGGTGGCTTAAAGTTTGATTAGTTATACCCTACGACAGGATCGTGGGATAAAATGGTGGCCGGCGGTTGGCGAACGATTATTCATGTACACGATTAAGCATGAGCTCTTGGCAAAGAAGTGACGGACGTGAGGTGAGTGGATAGACTACATCCCCATGTCATCAGCTGTTGATGAGAGTCGTGGAGTAGGGATTTCGCTTTAAATGTTCTACTGGGAAAATAGAAGGCGTTGGGGTCTCTTTATGTGGGTAGAAGACCCGCGGAAGTAAGTTGTCCTCGTTGGGAAGAAATAAAATCCCGTCATATGCGGGATAGGCTGACGTGGCTGACGGTTGATAGTTTGTTTGAAATAATGTACCGACTACAGTGCACGATAAATTGATAGCCCGTCACGTGATGGTGACGTGTCGAGCCCTTCATTCCGTTGAAGGGTGTTGGCTGGAGTCTTCCGTGGGTAATTGTGGCTTGAGTATTCCGTTGAAGCCACTGATATGAGTCTTCTGCGGAGGTCCTTTGGCATTGCTTTTTCTGCTGGTACAGGATGTAGACTTTAAGATTTTTCATGCTTCTACATAACCTCCTTCAAAGTTTTTCAAAGTGGTCTTCGAAAATACTTTGAACAGTAGAATTATAACTAGCTTTGAGTAGAGACCCTTTGTGGAGGAGGTGATGGCCAGTGACTTTGGCGGCGAAGAGTATGTGCTGGTAAAGCGAACGGGTCCGGTGACCCTGTATAGAGGCCCGAGATATCATTTCCCGAGGATAAGACTGAATCTTTTTTGAACGGTCGCCATCATATCGGCTTCTGAGCATACATTTTTCTGATGGACGAGTCTTGACGTTTCGATCTCCGAGTTGAACGGGATCCTATAAATAGAAGAGTATTAAGCATAGGGAGAATCCATCATCTTCCATTATCAAACCCTTCTTCTGGTCTTTGTAGATGATCGATGTTGCTCGAATCTTCCTTCTCGACGGGGAACTCTGATATAGGTAGGCTGTTTGGACATTCTGGCTCTCTTGTTTTTTGTTTGTAAGTGCTCGTATATGTCCTTTGCATGGATATTAAGTCTCATTCTCTGTTTGCAGGAGTTTCCTCAACTTGTCCAGACAATGATAGTGCGCAGAAGGATATCATAAGGCTCCTTGTTTGGAGTGAACATGCAGATTATCCGGAAGACTGTGTGTTGTCTTCAAATCTAATCGATTGTGCGCATCTGAAAGATGTTACTTAACTTTATCGGGGGTGCAGCGATGGCGACCAATGAGTCTCTACAACCGATGGCGTACTCAAATAACCTGGGAGAGGGCCCTATTGCTTACTCTCCCTTCATTACCGGGAAACTTGTCTATCGTACTATTATGCCATATGACCTTGGCATGGTTATAGGTGTCTATATGCGGCTGTCGATGAAGGTCTTCGCGGACGCTCCTTTGTTAGGTCTACAATGTTAAACAAGGTATAAACTTGGAATACCAATAAAATCTCTCGTGATATTGAATATAGAAGAAAATCTCTAATTTTGTAAATAATGTATTGTCTTGAATGAAATTAAGTTGTCTACCACAATCTTTTGTCTTCTTTTTTGTTTCTGTCTATTGTGCCAGGATATATCATGTCGAGACTTGCCTTCAGATCTTAGATTGGAAATAATGGATTTATATTTATTGATGAAATACTACATATATATAGGAGAGGCTAACCCCTCTCTCTATTATTCTACCCGATGTGGGAATAAAATCCATTACTCATATAACACTTAACATCCTTCCTCAAGCTGGAGCATATATGTCAATCATGCCCAGCTTTTTATATAAAAATTATACCCGAGGACCCAAAAGAGATTTTGTGAAGATATCGGCTATTTGATTACTGGTCCTCACGTGATAAAAATTTATCATCCCCTTTTTATACTAATCACGGACGAAGTGAACATTAATTTCAATGTGCTTCATTTCATGAAATACAGGATTTGTAGCAATATGGATAGCAGATTGATTATCACACCACATATATGCTGCTTTAGATCATTTTTCTTCTTCCAGTTCTTGTAGAAGATGCTGCAGATATAACACTTTAGCCGTGCCATGAGCAATGGCTTGATATTCAGCTTCGAAACTTGATCATGTGATCACACTCTACTTCTTGCTCTTCCATGATACCAAGTTTTGTCCAATAAATACCGAGTAACTAGATGTAGATCGTCTATCTGTCAGTCTTGCACCTCAGTCAGCATCGGTAAAGCACTCAATATTTGTAAGTTCTTGGTTCTCCAAACAAATTTCTTTTCCAGGATTCTGGACTAGATAGCACAGAATTCTGAGAACTGCCTGCCAATATAGAACTCGTAGAGAAGACATAAATCTACTCGCGACACTGACTACAAAATAAATATCTGGACGAGTCATAACTGCCAAGTAGTTGAGTTTTCCAACCACCCGACGATATTGATCCGGATTAGTCATCAATACCCCCTCGTCGAGGAATAACTTTTTTCCTGGGTCCATTGGTGACATTGCTCCCTTGGCTTGTATCCTTTAGTATGTCTAGCACATACTTTCTTTGAGAAATGACAATATACTTTTTTGCGTACGACTTAAACACCCAAGAAGTAGTTTAATGATCATATATCCTTCGATTGAAACAATTCTTCCAGAAACTTCTTTAGTCCTGCAATGCCCTGACTGTCGTCTCCTGTGATCACAGTGTCATCAACATAAACATCAAGTAGTATCCTTTCCGTCAATGTTTGTCGGTAAAATACGGAATGATCCTTCTTCGAATGACATATGCCAAACTGAGTCACAACATCTGTAAATCGACCAAACTATGCACGGGATGACTATTTGAGACCATATAGGGCCTTCCACAGATGACACACTTTATCCTCCCTTGCAACAAACCCGGGAGGTTGTACCACATATACTTCTTCGTCAAGATTTTCGTGGAGGAAGGCATTCTTGATATCCAGCAGAAGTAGTGGCCAGTCACAGCGAACAGCTAAGGCCAAAAGTACATGTACAGAGGTCATCCTGGAAACTGGAAAGAATGTCCCAAAATAATCCTCACCATAAGTCTAAGAATATGAAATAGGAAATTCTCTTTTGGGTGAACTTGCGGAGCCGGGTCAGTAGGTTGTGGAAGTAAAGGAAATCGATTTCAATAAATGTAATATCTCGAGAGAAAAATACCTCTTCAAGACTGGGAAAAATATCGATACCATTTCTGATCCTTAGGATACCCAATAAAAATACATTGGATAGTCTTTGGATCTAATTTAGAAAGAGTTAGTCGGGTACCCCTAATATAACACAAGCAACCAAAGATTCAGAGAGGTAGAGGAAATGACTCTCGTTTGGGATATAACCGAGAGAAGAGAGTATCGCTATTGAGAACAGACGATGACATACGATTAATTAGATTGTAAGCTGTAAGAACGACATCCGACCAAAAAAATTAGAGTACGTGCTTGGAACATAAGAGAACGCATTATTTCTAAGAGATGGAAATTCTTGTGTTTAGCCACACCATTCTGTTGTGGTGTGTAAGAATATAAATTTGGTGGATGATGTCATGCCCCGGTCCCGCAGGGCTGTTCGTCCTCGCTTTGGTCCCTACGGAACCGACCGTCCTCGCACAGGTGTGATGCCGTGTAAGCCTAAAGTGCGCTTGCACAAGGCCAAAGCTTTGAACAAGGGCAAGTAAGCTAGTCAATACTGAAGCAGCGGCACACATATTATAAAAAAGTAAAGAACACAATGGCATATAAAAATAAGCTATTTATTGATAATCGAAAGTGTTACAAGCGGCACATGGCCGAGATTACAGATCGCTCAAGCACTCTTTCTCTCGATTACAATGACACCGTTCCATACATTATATCCCTCTATACAAAAGTAGCTCAATTCGATACGGCTCAAGGCATCGAATCCAGATTTCTGGTTCCTTAGGATGAGGCACGGCTATCGCTTCCTCGGACGATCAGGCACCTGAGAACAAGCAAATTGTTGGTGGGTCAGCACTTTTATATGTACTGGTGAGTAAAAACAACTTAACAGAAGCTACACCCCCTGAAACCCATACTAAGTAAGCATGTGGAAAAATATTATATTACTAGTGATCTTGCTAGTTTTACCTAAGTTTATTTCATGCAGCTCAGGATTATAGTCAGATTACATCATTTTTTAAAACATAGTTGGAAACAGTTTTGCATATTCGAACAATAAGCATACAATCGGGACAGTAATCTATCGTGCAGTGCGCAGCATATATTTGTGCATCAAAATCTAACTCTTTGGGGCAAAGTTCTATAGTGGACTAAATCATCTCAAATCAAAGCAAACATTAAGTGGACTATCATACTTTCAATCACACAAGCAGAACTATCTATATGATTTCGGCCCCCGAAAAACTCAGGATCGGTAGCGGTAATCCAGCTAACCAATGACTCACATTATGATTCTATTAGCAGCTGTGACCATGGTTGTTCTTCATTAACATAATAGCGGCCGGGACCAAGGTTCAGCTCTACACTAATAGTCATTGTCCGACCGATGCGAATGCATGAAGCACTATCAGATAAACTCTACGATGCAGACAAAATGAACGAGCAAGCTATATGTATATACTTTTATGCATCTTACTGTAAACACCTGATTTTTCAAAAATATTAAACTTAGATTTTTTCACAATTTTTTGGAATTTTCAGAGAATTTTCTGTAATTAAAATCAGGATTTTTATTATTAAATAATTTTTAATAGATAATAAATGATATTAAAATATTAAGAAAATAATATTTTGGGTGTAAAATAAAAAACTGGACTTAGGAAAAATTTTCTGGAATTTATTGGACCCCGGACCTAATTTAAAACACCTAAAAACTATTTATTAATTAATTAATAATTTATTATTATTATTATTATTATTTCTATTATTTTCGGCCCGTTCTCAGCCCGGCCCACTGGGCCTGACCCGCGGCCCGCCAACCGGCCCAGCCCGCTGACCCGCTACCGGGTCGGGTCGGGTCGGCCAGACCCGACCCTCCGCCTGCCCGACCCGAGCGACTGCGTCTCCCCCACGTCTCCGCCTGAACCGCTCCAGCCGCTCCGCTCTGCCTTCCCCGCCCTCGCCTCCGCCTTCCCCGCCACGACGCCGCCCTTCCCGGCCGACCCAACGCCTCCTATCCCCTATAACCCCCCCCCCCCCGAGAACCCTCGGCCACCACGAACTCGCCTCCGCTCCGCCGCTCACTGCCACCCTCGCCTGACCCTCGCCACCGGCCACCTCATCCCAGCTCCGCCCGTACACCGCCTCTCCTCCTCCCCCAGCAGACCCTCCGGCTCCCCGACAAACGACAGCAGCGGCAGCAACACCCCCCCTCGTCTGAGCCGCCTCTGCCCGCCTCCGCCAGCGCCGTCGCAGGCCTCCCCCGCAGCGGCGCCACCCTCCTCCGGCCGGCCTTCCCTCGCCGGAGCAAAACCCTAACCCTAACCCTATTTCCCAAATTCTCGAGTCGGCGTGTCGGACACGGCACGGACACGAGAAAATCTGGTTTCTCGAGCCCTGTTCAGGTATTCATATCTTTCTCCTCGCCGCCCCGTTTTCAATTCCGTAAATTGCGTTGTGAAGCCTGTATGACCCTCTCGGTGTCCGGATAAACCGCTCGGGGCATCGCGTCCTGTGGTGATCGCACACCGAGATCCAAAAACAGGAAAAATATCGACCCGATTCACCCCGGAACTGAGTACGCCCCGCCAAACGGGACGACTTGGTCGCGCGCGGTCTTTACAGATACGTGCGCAGCGTTGATACGGACGTGTAGGATTTTGCGGAAGTCGATTCGGGTGTGCGTGCACACCGGGATCAACGCGTATCCGCGGACACCGCCCCGTAACTGCCTTTTCTGTATCAAGCCCTAACTTCATGTACACACGTTGGATCGAAACGAAACTTGCGCCATCGGACTCGTAGCGATACGATGGCCCTGTGACCCAAGTTTGGTTCGATTCTGAGAACGTTGACGAAATCGCGTGTCGTGGGCCCCACAAGCTCCGCTCGACTGGCGATTTTGTGATCGGCTCATCAGAATCCAATTCTGGAAGTTCCGTTGGGTTCGTATCATCGTTCCTGACATGTTAACACTAAGTTTGGTAAATTTGGAGACCTTTGACCCTGACACATTTTTCGGTGCAAAGCGGGCCCACATGCGGACCCCGTTTTGACCCGAAATTACCGTTTTGCCCTTGTCTCCAAATTGGACTCAAGGACAGGCGTTTCTAGCTATTTGATATCTTCTGAGCATGTTGGTAATGTTTATTTCAGCATCTGGACACATTTCTGGAAATTTCTCAGAGACACAAAACTGTAATTGGATCCAAACATCAGGCAAGTACCTGCACTTCAAGTTTAATCTTTATATTATGATAATTAATTCCTTGCTTTACTAGTACCATTGATGATTATACTTAGTGTTAGATTTTGGGATTTCATGTCTTGCTTTTCGTGTCGGGTGGGAGAATACTAGAAGGCATGTAGTTTACCCTTCCCCCTGTCGTGACTGCTAGCTGTTGGTACGCGATTGTACCCTCAGCCTTATACTTGTTATTCCTGACTGCTAGCTGCCTATGGCGTGCCTTATTAGCCTTATAAACCCCTACATGCCAACTATATATTCTAAATACACAAGTTCACGCACATAGTTTCTTGTCGTGTTGCAGTTCTTGTTGTCTTGTTACAGTTACATTTTCTGTCACATTTTAGTCCTGTTTTACTCATATTCCTGGTTTATAGCAATTAAATCATGTTTTACTTATAGTCCTAATTTATAGCATTATTTCTCAGTTAATTTCACTACTTATTTATGTATATTCTTAAAATGATGCTTAGTCAGTTCTTTTCTACCTGTCACAAATATTTAGTTTAAATCTTGTTGTGCATTATGTACTTTGCTCCTTTCCTGACTGGATCCGTTGATTTAGGCGATAATGAGAACTTTGTCCCCACCTATTATGGCCCCTATGAGGCAGCAGGTGATACAGTTGCAGAGCCGGTTCCCACACAGGAGACTACTCCTGCGGAGTACTTAGCAGTAGTTATTTATTTCCTTTCATCCTAGTAATCGGGTTTGTCCCGATTTAATTTCTGGTTTTGTAATAACTCTGGATCTGATTTTCACATTCTGTTTATAAAATCTTAACATTTATTTTCCTGTTATTTATCCTTGCCTATTTAATTATTGTGAATGAGCTAGATTTTATTTAACTGTGAACATGACCTAGACAGCGTACTACCGTCGATACTGCGGCGTAGGCTGGACGTACCCACGCACTCGTGCCCGAATATCCGGGTGTGGGTCGTGACACTTACCCCTTGCCGAACGGTTATCCCTACAGCAGACATACAAGTTAGCCATAATTTGCATACATGGATAAACTTATGAATCAATCTAGGCATCAGGTTTTTGGTATACAAGAAGGCTAGCCTAGCATGCGTCCTAACTTATGATGGTCCATGGGTAGCCCCATGATTAGCAGTGGTTGCCCAAGGTTCAGCTCTTCACTAGCACACATAGGTGTCGGCAGCTGTGACTCATGGTTCAGCTCTTCACCAACACACCCGAGTGCTAGCAGCTGTGACATCATGGGTTTTGCATAATACTAATAGACAAATACCTCCCCACTAGACCCTTGCGAGCCGTACACTCAGGGCGATTCAAAAATCTCTTCCGGACCGAGCGGTTCCCAGTGCCCCAGAAACCGTTCGAGAGACAAGACCTTGTGCACAAGTTAGTCCAAGACTAATGCAATGACATGAAGCATCTATAGTGCAAGCAAAATAAACGATCAAGCAAAAAAATACGGTCTAGCAAAACACATCTTGTCAAACAAAGCACATCTCTCACATAACTAATAGCACACCCCACTAGACCCTTACGGGCCGTATCCTCAGGGCGTACTATTAGTCTATGCTTATACTAATCAAAGAATTATAGCAGTTCGATATAGCAAAACAGACAAGTGAAATATATAATGGCAAGCACGATTTGATTTCATATCTAGCATACAATATCTATCTCTTTCTTAGCATGTTCAAAGGGACATATTCAAGCGATCCATTTACTTATCTTTCTTAGCATAGCAAGGGTTCGTTTGATAGCTGTATCGGTGTAACTAAATATGCAACATTTCTTATACTATTCTTATGCAAAGCAATGGTTCTATCTCATTTCTGACAAGCATTCCCAATTCTCTAGTTAGGCAGGCAAGCAGATGCGTTTCAATGACAAGCTATGTGAGTTCTTTTATTAAGCATGCTGAGTCGGTTCTATCATTCTTCTCTATGAAACTTATCTTCTTAAGCAAACAAGCATTCAAAAACTCAGATTCATTATTAAGTCGTGTAAGAATCATAGAATATAATTCTTCCCACTCACATTGATCAATCGTTCAGAACTCTCCGAGAAGACTTTAGCTCGAGCAAGCAAAGTGATATCACTTGTATATAGTGCCTACGCGGAGCGGGGTACTACATACTTACCCACCAACAAAGAGTTTCATTCTCGAAACTCAAGAAGAAACTCACAAAATACAGAGCAGCGATAGTCCTCATCCCTCACCTTCCTCAATCAAAACACAAATAAATCACAAGCACAAAGGCACAACTCTAAGCAACAAATTAATTCCAGAAAACTTTTGCGTGCATCTTTGAGAATATTTATGGACTTATTGTATGGAACGTTCATTGCAGCACAATCATAACTCAGAGTTGGAGGCAATAGAATGGGCAAAGAATCGAGTTGCTCTGATACCACTATGTCACACCCCGGTCCCGCAGGACCGTTCATCCTCGCATTGGGCCCTACGGAACTGACGGTCCTCATACGGGCGTGATGCCATACAAGCCTAAAGTGCACTTGTATAAGGCCAAAGCTTTGAACAATGGCAAGTAAGCTAGTCAATACTGAACCAGCGGCACACATATTGCAGAAAAATAAAGAACACAATGGCATATGAAAATAAGCTCTTTATTGATAATCGAAAGTATTACAAGTTGCACATGACCGAGGTTACAGATCGCTCAAGCACTCTTTCTCTTGATTAAAATGACACCATTCCATACATTATATCCCTCTATACAAAAGCAGCTCAACTCGATACGGCTCAAGGCATCGACTCCAGATTTCTGGTTCCTTGGGATGAGGCACGGCTATCGCTTCCTCAGACGATCAGGCACCTGATAACAAGCAAATTATTGGTGGGTCGGCACTTTTATAAGTACTGGTGAGTAAAAATAACTGAACAGAAGCTACACCCCCTGAAACCCACACTAAGTAAGCATGTGGCAAAATATTACATTACTAGTGATCTTGCTAGTTTTACCTAAGTTTATTTCATGCATCTCAGGATTATAGTCAGATTACATCGTTTTTAAAAACATAGTTGGAAACAGTTTTGCATATTCGAACAATAAGCATACAATTAGGATAGTGCTCTATCGTGCAGTGCGCAGCATATATTTGTGCATCAAAATCTAACTCTTTGGGGAAAAGTTCTATAATGGACTAAATTATCTCAAATCAAAGCAAATATTAAGTGGATTATCATACTTTCAAGCACACAAGCAGAACTATCTATATGATTTCGGTCCCCGAGAAACTCAGGATCGGTAGCAGTAATCCAGCTAACCAATGACTCACATTATGATTATATTAGCAGCTGTGACCATGGTTGTTCTTCATTAACATAATAGCGGCCGGGACCAAGATTCAGCTCTGTACTAATAGTCATTGTCCGACCGATGCGAATGCATGAAGCACTATCAGATAAACTCTACGATGCAGATAAAATAAATGAGCAAGCTATATGTATATACTCTTATGCATCTTACCCCTTGCCGAACGGTTATCCCTGCAGCAGACACACAAGTTAGCCATAATTTGCATACATGGATAAACTTATGAATCAATCTAGGCAACAGGTGTTAGGTATGAAATAAGGCTAGCCTAGCATGCGTCCTAACTTATGATGGTCCATGGATAGCCCCATGATTAGCAGTGGTTGCCCAAGGTTCAATATTTTACTAGCACGCATGGGTGTCGGCAGCTGTGACTCATGGTTTAGCTCTTCACCAACACACCCGAGTGCTAGCAGCTATGATATCATGGGTTCTACACATTAGTAATAGACAAATACCTCCCCACTAGACCCTTGCGAGTCATACCCTCAGGGCGATTCAAAAATCTCTTCCGGATCGAGCGGTTCCCAGTGCCCCAGAAATTGTTCGAGAGACAAGACCTTGTGCACAAGTTAGTCCGAGACTAATGCAATGACATAAAGCATCTATAGTGCAAGCAAAATAAACGATCAAGCAAAACATATACGGTCTAGTAAAACATATCTTGTCAAACAAAGCACATCTCTCACATAACTAATAGCACACCCCACTAGACCCCTGCTGGCCGTATCCTCAGGGCGCACTATTAGTTTATGCTTATACGAATCAAAGACTTATAGCAGTTCAATATAGAAAAACAGACAAGTAAAACATATAATGGCAAGCACGATTCGATTTCATATCTAGCATGCAATATCTATCTCTTTCTTAGCATGTTCAAAGGGACATATTCAAGCGATCCATTTACTTATCTTTCTTAGCATAGCAAAGGTTCGTTTGATAGCTGTGTCGGTATAACTAAGCATGCAATATTTCTTATACTCTTCTTATGCAAAGCAATGGTTCTATCTCATTTCAGACAAGCATTCCCAGTTCTCTAGTTAGGCAGGCAAGCAGATGCATTTCAATGACAAGCTATGTAAGTTCTCTTATTAAGCATGTTTAGTCGGTTCTATCATTCTTCTCTATGAAACTTATCTTCTTAAGAAAACAAGCATTCAAAAACTCAGATTCATTATTAAGTCGTGCAAGAATCAGAGAATACAGTTCTGCCTATTCACATTGATCAATCGGTCGGGAACTCTCCAAGAAGACTTTCGCTCGAGCAAGCAAAGTGATATCACTTGTACATAGTACCTACACGGAGCGGGGCACTATATACTTACCCACCAATAAAGAGTTTCGTCCTTGAACCTCAAGGAGAAACTTACGAAATACAGAGCAACGATAGTCCTCATCCCTCGCCTTCCTCAATCAAAACACAAATAAATCATAAGAACAAAGGTACAACTCTAAGCAACAAATCAAATCCAGAAAACTTTTGCGCGCATCTTTGAGAATATTTATGGACTTATTGTATGGAACATTCATTGCAGCACAATCACAACTCAGAGTCGGAGGCAATGGAATGGGCAAAGAATCGAGTTGCTCGGATACTACTATGTCACACCCCGGTCCCGCAGGGCCGTTCGTCCTCGCTTTGGTCCCTACGGAACCGACCGTCCTCGCACTGGCATGATGTCGTGCAAGCCTAAAGTGTGCTTATACAAGGCCAAAGCTTTGAACAAGGGCAAGTAAGCTAGTCAATACTGAAGCAGCGGCACACATATTGCAGAAAAATAAAGAACACAATGGCATATAAAAACAAGCTCTTTATTGATAATTGAAAGTGTTACAAGCGGCACATAGTCGAGGTTACAGATCGCTCAAGCACTCTTTCTCTCGATTACAATGACACCGTTCCATACATTATATCCCTCTATACAAAAATAGCTCAACTCGATACGGCTCAAGGCATCGACTCCAGATTTCTGGTTTCTTGGGATGAGGCACGACTATTGCTTCCTCGGACGATCAGGCACCTAAGAACAAGAAAATTGTTGGAAGGTCAGTACTTTTATAAGTACTGGTGAGTAAAAATAACTGAACAGAAGCTACACCCCCTGAAACCCATACTAAGTAAGCATGTGGCAAAATATTATATTACTAGTGATCTTGCTAGTTTTACCTAAGTTCATTTCATGCAGCTCAGGATTATAGTCAGATTACATCATTTTTGAAATCATAGTTGGAAACAGTTTTGCATATCCGAATAATAAGTATACAATCGGGATAGTGCTCTATCGTGCAGTGCACAGCATGTATTTGTGCATCAAAATCTAACTCTTTGGAGAAAAGTTCTATAGTGGACTAAATCATCTCAAATCAAAGCAAACATTAAGTGGACTATCATACTTTCAAGCATACAAGCAGAAATATCTATATAATTTTGGTCCCAGAGAAACTCAGGATCGGTAGCGGTAATCCAGCTAACCAATGACTCACATTATGATTCTATTAGCAGCTGTGACCATGGTTGTTCTTCACTAACATAATAGTGGCCAGGACCAAGGTTCAGCTCTACACTAATAGTCATTGTTCGACCGATACGAATACATGAAGCACTATCAGATAAACTATACGATGTAGACAAAATAAACGAGCAAGCTATATGTATACACTCTTATGAATCTTACCCCTTGCCGAACGGTTATCCCTGCAGCACACACACAAGTTAGCCATAATTTGCATAGATGGATAAACTTATGAATCAATCTAGGCATCAGGTGTGAGGTATACAAGAAGGCTAGCCTAGCATGCGCTCTAACTTATGATGGTCCATGGGTAGCCCCATGATTAGCAGTGGTTGCCCTAGGTTCAGCTCTTCATTAGCACGCATGGGTGTCGGCAGCTGTGACTCATGGTTCAGCTCTTCACCAACCCACCCGAGTGCTAGCATCTGTGATATCATGGGTTCCGCACAACACTAATAGACAAATATTGCCCCACTAGACCCTTGCGAGCCGTACCCTCAGGGTGATTCAAAAATCTCTTCCGGACCGAGTGTTTCCTAGTGCCCCAGAAACCGTTCTAGAGACAAGACCTTGTGCACAAGTTAGTCTGAGACCAATGCAACGACATGAAGCATCTATAGTACAAGTTAAACAAACGATCAAGCAAAACATATACGGTCTAGCAAAACACATTTTGTCAAACAAAGCACATCTCTCACATAACTAATAGCACACCCCACTAGACCCATATGGGCCGTATCCTCAGGGCGCACTATTAGTCTATGCTTATACGAATTAAAGACTTATAGCAGTTCGATATTGCAAAATAGACAAGCGAAATATATAATGGCAAGCACGATTTGATTTTATATCTAGCATGCAATATCTATCTCTTTCTTAGCATGTTCAAAGGGACATATTCAAGCGATCCATTTACTTATCTTTCTTAGCATAGCAAGGGTTCGTTTGATAGCTGTATCGGTGTAACTAAGCATGCAATATTTCTTATACTCATTTTATGCAAAGCAATGGTTCTATCTTATTTCAGACAAGCATTCTCGATTCTCTAGTTAGGCAGGCAAGCAGATGTGTTTCATTGACAAGCTATGTGAGTTCTCTTATTAAGCATGCTGAGTCGGTTCTATTATTATTCTCTATAAAACTTATCTTCTTAAGCAAACAAGCATTTAAAAACTTAGATTTATTATTAAGTCATGCAAGAATCAGAGAATCCAGTTCTGCCCACTCACATTAATCAATCGGTCGGGAACTCTCCGAGAAGACTTCTGCTTAAGCAAGCAAAGCGATATCACTTGTACATAGTGCCTACGCGGAGCGGGACACTACATACTTATCCACCAACAAAGAGTTTCGTCCTTAAAACTCAAGGAGAAACTCACGAAATACAGAGCAGCGATAGTCCTCATCCCTCACCATCCTCAATCAAAACACAAATAAATCACAAGCACAAAGGCACAACTCTAAGCAACAAATCAAATCCAGAAAACTTTTGCATGCATCTTTGATAATATTTATGGAATTATTGTATGGAATGTTCATTGCAGCACAATCATAACTTAGAGTCGGAGGCAACGAAATAGGCAAAGAATCGAGTTGCTCTGATACCACTATGTCACGCCTCAGTCCTGCAGGACCGTTCGTCCTTGCTTTAATCCTTACGGAACTGACCGTCCTCGCACGCGCATGATGCTGTGCAGGCCTAAAGTGCGCTTACATAAGGCCAAAGCTTTGAACAAGGGGAAGTAAGCTAGTCAATACTGAAGCAGCGGCACACATATTGCAGAAAAATAAAGAACACAATGGCATATGAAAATAAGCTCTTTATTGATAATCGAAAGTGTTATAAGTAGCACATGGCCGAGGTTACAGATCGCTCAAGCACTCTTTCTCTCGATTACAATGACACCATTCCATACATTATATCCCTCTATACAAAAGCAGCTCAACTCGATACGGCTCAAGGCATCGACTCCAGATTTCTGGTTCCTTGGGATGAGGCATGGCTATCGCTTTCTCGGACGATCAGACACCTGAGAACAAGCAAACTGTTGGTGGGTCAGCACTTTTATAAGTACTGGTGAGTAAAAACAATTGAACAGAAGCTACATCCCCTGAAACCCACACTAAGTAAGCATGTGGCAAAATATTACATTACTAGTGATCTTGCTAGTTTTACCTAAATTCATTTCATGCAGCTCAGGATTATAGTCAGATTACATCGTTTTTGAAAACATAGTTGGAAACAGTTTTTTATATTCGAACAATAAGCATACAATCAGGACAGTACTCTATCGTGCAGTGCGCAGCATGTATTTGTGCATCAAAATCTAACTCTTTGGGACAAAGTTCTATAGTAGACTAAATCATCTCAAATCAAAGCAAACATTAAGTAAACTATCATACTTTCAAGCACACAAGCAGAACTATCTATATGATTTCGGTCCCCGAGAAACTCAGGATCGGTAGCGGTAATCCAACTAACCAATGACTCACATTCTGATTCTATTAGCAGCTGTGACCATGGTTGTTCTTCACTAACATAATAGCGGCCGGGACCAAGGTTCAGCTTTGCAATAATAGTCATTGTTCGACCGATGCGAATGCATGAAGCGCTATCAGATATACTCTATGATGCAGACAAAATGAACGAGCAAGCTATATGTATACACTCTTATGCATCTTACCCCTTGTGAACGATTATCCCTGCAGCACATACACAAGTTAGCAATAATTTGCATATATGGATAAACTTATGAATCAATCTAGGCATCAGGTATTAGGTATGCAAGAAGGCTAGCCTACCATGCGCCCTAACTTATGATGGTTCATAGGTAGCCCCATGATTAGCAGCGGTTACCCAAGGTTCAGCTCTTCACTAGCATGCATGGGTATCGGCAGCTGTGACTCATGGTTCAGCTCTTCACCAACACACTCGAGTGCTAGCAGCTGTGACATCATGGGTTCCGCACAATACTAATAGACAAATACCGCCCCACTAGACCCTTGCGAGCCGTACCCTCAGGGCGATTCAAAAATCTCTTCCGGACCGAGCGGTTCCCAGTGCCCCAGAAACCATTCGAGAGACAAGACCTTGAGCACAAGTTAGTTCGAGACTAATGTAACGACATGAAGCGTCTATAGTGAAAGCAAAACAAACGATCAAGCAAAACATATACGTTCTAGCAAAACACATCTTGTCAAATAAAGCACTTCTCTCACATAACTAATAGCATACCCCACTAGACCCCTGCGGGCCGTATCCTCAGGGCGCACTATTAGTCTATGCTTATACGAATCAAAGACTTATAGCAGTTCGATATAGCAAAAAAGACAAGAAAAATATATAATGGTAAGCACGATTTGATTTCATATCTATCATGTAATATCTATCTTTTTCTTAGCATGTTCAAAGGGACATATTCAAGCGATCCATTTACTTATCTTTCTTAGCATAGCAAGGGTTCATTTGATAGTTGTGTCGGTGTAACTAAGTATGCAACATTTCTTATAATCTTCTTATATAAAGCAATGGTCCTATCTCATTTCAGACAAGCATTTCCAGTTCTCTAGTTAGGTAGGCAAGCAGATGCATTTCAATGACAAGCTATGTGAGTTCTCCTATTAAGCATGTTGAGTCTGTTTTATCATTATTCTCTATAAAACTTATCTTCTTAAGCAAACAAGCATTCAAAAACTCAGATTCATTATTAAGTCGTCCAAGAATCAGAGCATGCAGTTATGCCCACTCACATTGATCAATCGGTCGGAAACTCTCCTAGAAGACTTTCGCTCGAGCAAGCAAAGCGATATCACTTGTACATAGTACCTACGTGGAGCGGGGTACTACAGATGATACCATTTCGAGACAGATATGAAACAAACTCATAAGACATATACTCACGACCATTGTCATTGCGAACGTATTTAATCGGAACACCAAATTATGTTTTGATTTTCGCATAAAAATTGTACCAAATGTTAAATAATTCAGAAAAAAAATTATTAGATAAACAAAAGTGAGACGTGAGTAGTCATCAACAAAGGTAACAAAGTACTTGAATCCTATTATAGATTTAACCTGTCAATATCCCCATATATCGGAATGCACCAACTCGAAGGGAGCGAAAGCAATTTTATTCTGACTGACCGAATAGGGTGATGCTTAGCCAAACTATATGACTCACAATAAAAAGAACATTAAACATCTAAAGATGGGTATATTTTCTGGAGTCCTTGGACAGATGGATGTCCTAATCGGCAGTATAACTCAAAAGGATCAAGTTTTACACCAGCATAGGCAACAGAGGAAGTTTCATCAAACGGGTACAAGCCTCCAGTGACATATCCCCTATCGATAGTCTTTCTAGTCTTTAGGTCCTGAAAAATACAACCATCAGGAAAGAATTTTATCGAGCACCGTGAGTAATTCGACTAATTGAGAGTAAGCTGAATGGGTTTTCGGGCATATATAATACAGAATGTAGTGACAGTCCCGAAGAAAGATGGACAAATCCTTTTTCGCGGACTGTCAGCGAACCACCATTGGCACATTTAATATTAGACATACGATCAACTGGTACATAATTTTGTATCATAGCTGTGTCACATGTTAAGTGAGCAGACGCACCAGAATCAAGGACCCACTACTTCGAATGTATCATACATGCCGCTGAGTACCCTACGGTGGACCCAGAAGTAGAGGCTTCACCTCGACGTTGAGCTTGAATTTTAATAAAGTCTGCATATGATTCATCAGTTAGTTGTACGGATCGGCCGCCAAAATCAGGAGTATCTAAGGTAACAATGACGGCAGAAGATTTATTATACTGTCACTGGAAATAACCCTATAGACCACTATTCAAGCAGGTACGCGATCGACCTCCATCACGACTGCCAATGCCTCATCTACCATCACGGCCAATATTTTGGCCACCACGTAGTCCACCAGTACGAGTGGCACCAAGAGCAGATCGATCAGTAGGATCATCACTTGGAGAGGTCTCGACGACCTTTGCTGTCCATAGGACACAAAAATGAGCTTCCATTAGAGATAAAATCTCGGCTCCAGCAATGATCTGAGAATGAGTTGAGTCTGCATCAGGACGGATAGAGGAAAGATATTCCATGACATGAAGCTGCTCACGTTGTGCCCTCGCTTTATTGATATTTTTCGTTAGAGGTAATACACTGTCAACTTCATCGACCATAGCCTTAAAAGCCCGGAAGTGGTCCTTATGAGACTTGTCGCCATGTTCTGCCTGGTAGACGCCGACGATCGAGTCATAAATATGAGACAAGTCACATTTTCTATCAAACGTCGTTGCTAGGACTTCCCATAACTCATCTACCGTATACGTGTTCGTGTTCTGAACCATGTCCTCCACCGATGGTTCCATTAAGTTCATCAACTGTGTAAACAGTCGACTATCATCCGTCTCCCACTACTCAAATATGGGATCAGTCATCTCTGGAGGGTTGTCAGTCAGATGCTTGGACAACCGTATTCCCCGAAGTATTTTCTCAACCTTTTTTGCCATATTGAGTAACCATTTAGTCCGTCCAACCGACGATTAACAAGTCAAATCAAAAAAACCATCGTGCCAGTATCCGTTGGTCCCGCTATGGCGTTCCCAACACCGGTAATAATATTACTGCTAGTTGCCTCAGTGTTTATCATCCGGCAAATGCACTTGATTCGACCGTCGCTGGATTTTT
Source organism: Iris macrosiphon (assembly GCA_036927795.1). Taxonomy (NCBI): domain Eukaryota; kingdom Viridiplantae; phylum Streptophyta; class Magnoliopsida; order Asparagales; family Iridaceae; genus Iris; species Iris macrosiphon. The sequence continues at coordinate 207,116,200 of JAYESA010000006.1, read as the reverse complement.
CCAACCCCAATAATCATATCAACTTTACCAGTGCACTATCAACGTGGCCAGAACTGACACACACATAAAAAGTAGAGATCGTATGGAGATCAGACAAGCTAGTATAGAGAAGCAACCCAGGTGACTCTCTGTGTAGATCCTGATGTGGATATTGGGGTAGAAAAAAAATAAAGATCCACGTAAACAAGCAACTTGTCTACTCTTTGTTAACTCCTGAAGTCGTAATCTGGGAACAAAGGTTCTGCAAACAAATCATTGTCTACCCTCTGACCGCTGATATACGACTTTTTTTCTTTTTTTTTGAATTAGGGTTTAGACAGAAAGGACGAGCGGCGGCTGCATAATAGGGTTAGGGTTTTGGTTTGGAGGTCCTGGGGGGTCGGCAGGTAGTGGGGGTCGACAAGGGGGAGGGGACTGTCGGGCAGAAAGAGGGGGCGGCGCTGGCAGAGGTGGACGTCCAGGAGGCAGAGGCGGAGGCGGAGGCAGGGGCGGGTGGCGGCCAGGAGGCAGAGACGGGGTGAGGCTAGGGTTTGAGAGAGAAGTTGGAGGGAAGAAAGAGTCAGAGTTTTGGCTCTGATACCATGTAGAGTGGAAATAATGGATTTATATTTATTAATGAAAAGACTACATTTATATATGAGAGGCTAATCCCTCTCTATTATTCCACCTGATGTGGGACTAAAGCCCATTACTAATGTAATACTTAACAGATCGAGAAAAACATTCGACTAAGAATACCGAGGGTGATCCTCTAGTATTTCGCTGAGGGACAGGGAACAACCTTCTGGTGGGCCTACTATTCATGGCGTATGTGTTGCCAGATATAAAAATAGAAAAGAGTTCTGGAATGGAAGCATTTGATACAATAAAGCCCAGAGATTCGCAACCCAATTGGGTCATGATGATGATACTGACGAAAAGGATTGATATTACGTGATATATCCTGAGACAAAAGTGATTTTACTGAAAGAATATATATCGAGGCTATTAAAGGTGTAACACCCCGTTCCGCTCTAGCGGCCTGCCGGCTCAAACGACAAAGTGCAACTGTCCTGACCCACTTTGCCTCAAAGGAGAAGCAAAGGATATCCAGATTTGTCCCTACATGAATCCGGCTTAGGCTTTCAGAGGCTCGCTTGACGTATCGCTCTACCCAGGCGAATCATCGCTAAGGTGGGTGGCTACGGTGAACTTGTCTTTGCTTAGCCAGCACTCTTAAAATCTGAAATGTTACATGCTAGTCGCTAGGTGAATCACCCCCTACATGCTAATAAGAATACAACGCACCTAGCTAATGGAATAATCCTAACTTATATTGCTTATGCTAGAACATGGAAATAAAATATTGCTTATATATATGTTCAGACCCTCGTATACTACTCTAGATTCGTGTTGCTCGGGAAGTCTCTTATGATCTCGCTCCTCGGTTTACCTTCGGGCCCGAGCTAACGTAAATGTTTATACAAATGCATGCTTGTCTGCTTGTATGTTTCCTTGTTTTCATTCAAACCCCGGAAGACTGCTAAGTAGTCGTTCCGTACATGATTGAACCTGCAAGTATCCGGGACCGTTAGGTCACCAGGCAGCCCCGAGCCAGGGGAATGCATCAAGACAAGTTATTCACTGTACAGAATCAAGATTCAAGTATCTCGTGTACTCGTGTACTCGTGTTCTCGTGCACTCGTGTTCTCGTGTTCTAGTGCACGCATGTTCTCGTGTTCTCGTGTATCTCATGATAATTAGAAGACCCAAATTGCATGTCGTGGACTAGTTCCACGGACGGACACTGGGGCACTGGGGCCGATCCGATCCGGATGAAGCTCGTGTGTAGTCATCGTGTTCAGGAGAGGATAGCTTACAGCGCATCGTGTACTCTCATAGCATGCTATCCTTGTCCTTGACTACGTCCATAACGGCCATGCCAGCGACTCGTGTTCATATAGATAAGTCATCCTCGCTTAGCGGCTATCCGCGTGTGAGTCATTTCATCGCATCAATGAATAACTGAACACCTGAACGATCATGATACAACAATACTCGTGTTTTCATATGCTATTACTCATGAATGTTTATACATGCCCGTGCTTGAATTAACGATGTTTGCCTTGGACAGGGAAGGTGAAATGGTAAGTTGGTAAGTCTCGCCGTGTTTTCTCTCATGTCGTACGGCGCACTGCCACACGAGTTAGGCTATTCAAATCTTGCATGAAACTGATCCTAAGGCAACTAGAAAGACAACTTAATAGTTGGTGCACGGAACCTGTATTACGTGTTTGGATTTGTCGAGCGGGCGAGTAGCTTCCCCACCAGTGCATTCAATATACTAATAATCCACCAGTTTGTATGCAGGGTGCGGGAGAACCTCGTTCGGTGCGGATGCCTCCTTCGTGCGTGCTAAGGCCAGGAGATCACTCTGAAGCCTTGGGGCGCTGCGTCCGGAACAGAAGCATATATACAAGACATAATGTTATGAACATCGCATGTACAATTATTCCACAAATTATAGCCACTTGGCACGCTTTTACTGTTTCAGAGAGAGAGAGAGAGGCTTGAGCGACTTGTAATCTCGGCTACACACCATCTGTAATACTTGTTTATATCAATAAAGAGTTGCTTTACTTCTACTTGTGTTATTAAATGCTTCCGCTATATTGTCGACTAAATGAACTTGCTACCAAATCCTATGCGTTCATGACTCCGCTACACTCGGACAATCTGTGCGACTCTGTGGCTTAGAACTCTTACAGCCAGCCAATGGACCACGGCCTTGCACGGATGTGGCTCACGCTCGTGCGGCATCACGCTCGTCCAGACTCCGCGGGAGCGCTGGCGCGGTGATTCTCGCCTAGCGGGAACGACCGATTTGCCTGCGGGAGATCGGGGCGTGACAAAAGGTATAATATTTGACTTAATAGCTGTATCACTTCTGGGAAGTATTTTACCTAAGAGGAGTCTGGACCACGATAATGGACCCTAGGAGAGTATAAGATAATGACCGTTTCAGGAGCAAACTTCTGGACATGTAGTCGAATCATCCGCTAGTAGATGTGAGCATGCGGTAGGAAACCAATATAGCATGTAGAGCACGATTTTGTTGAAAAAAACAAACAGGCCTTGATATATTGTTGGAGCGAAGATAACCTACAAGGGTGGATGGAAAGTCACTAGTTCGCCGGAAGATTAGTGGTTGTGAGAGGAACCCATAAGGACGCAAAATTTATTGGACACAAAAATATGACATGGACACAAAAAATATTTAAAATAAAATATGTAGAAAACATACTAAACCTTTGGGAGTTATAATAGGTATGAACAAAACGACACGAAATTGAAATTTTTATTGGAAGTCTACTAATCCTCTGGGAATTAATGTAGACATGATCGGAAAGCACTAGTACGAAAATAAACAAAGATGCATACAATTTTTTTTCTTTTTTTTCAATCTATTAACTCTCTGGGAAATAGAATAGACAAAAGTGGAGAGATGAGAAGTTTGATAGGGGATGGAAGTATTACGACCCGACGGAAATACACAGTACCCCTTTATTATTGTCCTGCTAGTTTTAACATCCGAGCAAAGGCTCGACCGGTATGTGACTGCTCTCGATAAAAGTTATCATACCCTGGCGTTTGACATCTGTCGGGTCCTCACCGACAAGTGTTGGCACAAGACACCCATTGCCATTGGTCGAGGATATAGTAAATTTTTGTAACTTACATAGTATCATATTTGCCGCCAGAAGATTTGTAACATTGCTCTGAGGCTGACGTCAGAATCCCACGCTTAAAGGCCAGAGGAAGCTGACCCTTTCGCGGATGAGGAAAGTGCTTCGAATGAAGAACTTGAGGTGATGTAGCCTAGCCCGTGCTTGATCTTATGATAGTAGTCATCGGACTTGCCTTTCGGGACAAAGGTCTGTAGTGGAAGTCGATATTTTTTGTAGGTCAATCCATGTCCTTTCTGGAGATCATACCCAGTTGCTTCATCATGTTCTGGGCGCTCTGGTTTTAGATGTAATAGGGGATACGCACTACTTCTTCTTCTTCAGAACTTTTTCATGAGTCCATCGAATAGGATCACTCTTAGCCAGAGGTAATTGTGTGTTGGCCCTCTGATAGGGGTTATACCAGAAAGATTGCACTCTGCTCCAGGCTAGAAGGGTCGTTCGTCTGGAAATCTGAAGGTACAAGTATCAGAAAGAGAGTTTCCGCATATAGGATCGATCATATCTGATGGGTGGACCTTTTGGTAGTATTCGGAGGCCACAAGTGACTACGGTTCCACTCTTCATAGACGATAGTCTGTGCATATTTTGCCAAGGCGGAGAGATCGATGACGAGTGGCTCGACATTGCTCAACCCTTAACGGGATTCAAGTCGGCCAGGTTGATGACAAGGGGTTCACTTACATTCGAACCTTTTGGGCCTTCCAAGGTATCCAGACTGATGATTAGAGGAGATTCCAACTTGACCAGGGTGCTGAGGTCGATGATAAAAGGTGGCTCGTTCGTAATTGGTCCTCTGTGAGCTTTCAGGGTACTCAAGTCAATGACAAAGGGTTTTACTTTCTTGTAAATATAGGTCCTTCCTTCGTAACCTCTGAAAGAGAGAACCGTGGGTTCTTCACCCATTGTGTTAAACTCTGCTTCATTGTCGGCTTCGTTATCGTCGCCTTCCCTGGATGATATTAATTTATAGACAAGAGTGTCCGAGAAGTATGACTCCATGCGAACTCGGTTTTGACTTTCCCTTGAGTATCCACTTACTTGAAGCATTGGTGGGTAGTAGAAGGTAGGATCAGATTCTCATGAATCCATGGTCGTCCTAACAGTACATTGTAGGACACTTCTACATTAATAACATAGTATATCACTTCCGTTTGAAGGTCCCCGATGCGATACTTCAAACGGATCTTTCCAAGGGGATGGCTTTGGCCGGAATTGAAGCCAAGGATGATAGTATTGGTCGCCGACAACCGATGCATCGAAATATTCAGGGTCTTCAGCAGGCTTTTGGGGATGATTCTTAAAGATAATCCTGGATCGATGTGCATCTGTTCCACCATGATTGGGCCAATGTACCCAGTAAAGTACAAAGGTTGATCATATTGGTTGTATTTCAGCAACGTATCTTCCTAGGAGAAGGTAATGTTAGGCACTTGATGAGTTGTTATGGCAGTGCGAACACTCATCGTTCGCCTCTGGACGAGGTACTATCTTCGTCAAGTAGGTCTCTGTCAGGTCCCGGATCCGTAGAACCAAAATTTGCCACTTGGCGTGATGTCGTACAAGCCTACGTTGTGCGTGTACAAGACAAGAACCGAAACAGCCGATTGAGCAACTAAGTTACAGAGTTATTACATCACCGATAAGTAGAGAAGTTAAATCAACAACCAGATGTACAAATAATGATTCTCTTTATTAATATTGAAACAAAAGTTATAATGGCTCGAAGCCGATAATATAAATTGGTCTCTCTCTCTCAATATATTGGATCATGCTACAAGGCTTATAACATATGAACTATACAAAAGATGATGTTTCATACACTATGTCCCATATACAAAGAAAACTCTATGGCAGCTGCAACTTCTTGAGTCGTCAAGCAAGCTCTAATGCCTTAGCGCGTCTGAGCAAACCCATCACCTGCGAAGGTCTGGTGGAGTGTCAGTACATAAAGATGCACTGGTGAGGAGCCTCTCGTCCACTCAACAGAACCAACATATTATTTATGTGAATGCACACAATCTATTATGTGATCTTTCTAATCTTGCCTTAGGATCAGTTACATGACATAGTAGCAATATAGAGTACTTGTGTCACGAGCATATAAGTGTCACGCAACAAGCAACATGGTTCACCTTATTATTTCTCATTGTTCGTCCATCCATGTTCAACAACATGATAATGATATATATATATATATATATATATATATATATATATATATATATATATATATATATATTCAAAAAACTTATGTGTCACTTGAGTGTCCATGCAGAATACAATCGTTAAGCTCAGATAGTATAGTGTGCTAAGTGACTATTTTCTTAATACAATACCTACAGACCTGCATGCAGATTGATGTTAGCATGTCGAACACGAACACACACACACATGTTTGTATCATGTCATCTCATAATACGTATGATAAAATTGTAGGACACATGGATATGAAAGGTTAGGACACGATATCGAGGATAAGGTTATAAGCATTTTATTGGACATGGACACACGCATACACGTCAAGTGTTGATATCCAGTAGTGTATCAGTGAGTGTCAACTATCTATCCTGGACCCAAAAAAATTGATACTGGATATCCATGACATAACTTTTCAATTAGAAAGTCATAGCCTAAACAAATTTCAAGTATGGATATCCAGGATACAAAGTTGACACTCACTGATACAGTGCAATATGATTATCCAGGATACAGAGTTGAATGAAGAAGTATCAGTGCTAGGACTAGGTGTATCAGTGTATGTACTATATTCCTGAGTATTCTTTTGTGTGTGTAGACGAGTAGACTTGTGACATGTACTGTGATTTAACTTTTTTTTATGTCTATTTATCTTTGCATATCTGGAGTGAGTGTCATTTGGATATATACACTACCAAATATTCACATGAGTATATACTCGAATGATGTCTATTCATCTTTGCAGAAGTATCTAGAGATGGATATGAATTACTATCTGCGTGTCACGACCCGCACCCGGTTTAGGGGCACGAGTGCGTGGGTACGTCCAGCCTACGCCGCAGCATCGGCGGTAGAACGCTGTCAAGGTCTTGATACTATCTAGCTAATGTCACACAACATCCAATCTCCATAAGGAGGCACGGATGACACAAATAAACGAGCACATACTCAATCACAGGATTACAGCACGATAAGATAACGAACAAAAATTTAATTAAATACAACACAAGTCAAAGTAATAATCTAACTCAACAAATAACCAAGTCTCATCAAAAATGCCAGAGACAAATTCGGTACCAAAAAGTCTACTTAAAGAACAAACTAAAAATAGAAATTTCCGGCTAGTCCTCCCGGAATCACAACTAGACTACCAAGTCTGCAGCTACTCACCATATGGTCCATAAAGTGTCGGACAGCGGTCCTCTAAGGCATAGTCTGGAAAAATGTTTCCAGTCAGGAAGGAGCAAAGCACAATCTCAAATAACAGTTCCATTTAATTGATAAGGACTATAAAGTAATAAACATGTCATGCTAGCTACTGAGAAGACAGCGAAATAAATGCAGTGGCAATTAAAGAGAGACAGGCAATGTAAAGAGACAGGCAATAGGCAATATGATACAGTCAATGCATGTATGAAAATGAAAAGAACAAGTATGGTATCATATACGGGTGATGTAGTATATGATTTGAAATAGGGAACTGTAATCTATTCTAAGTATTTGAAATAGTAGTTTCAAAATGTGATCGGCTTGGGAACATGTACAATAGCTATAGGGCCTGGCTAATCATGGGTGAAGAGCATGATTAACACTTACAATTTCTACACTGCAATAAGAGGTTATGATCACATTTCTTACTAACTACTTCCCCGCCCCCAACTAGTACTGTGGATCCAACCATGACACGTCACGATACACGAGCAAGTCAAGTCTATCATGTACGATGTCTAATATACATGTCGTGTACAATGTCAATACGATAATCAAGATAACATCTCATGACTGCAGATCCAAGCTATACTAGTCCGTGTAGCACAGTGTCAAGGATTCAGTTGTAATATTTCAAGATTATTAAATTTATAGAAATTATCAAGAAATTGGAAATTATCAGAGAATGTACTTGCCTCGGTCCTTAGCTGGTATTTATGGATATCCTGTTCCAGAGTATCCCCTGGGTAACCCAACAGTCCTATAAACATAACACAATTATAACACTTGTATCAGATGCTACCCTAACACACAGAAGAAATACAGAATTTGGGACTACTCTAGGTAGGATACTGGTCACCTAGGATCACCTAGTAGATAGATACATAATTATACACATCTTAAATAACATATGTACTTACAATATATATATATATCAAATTAAATACATATATAAAATATATGTATATATATTAAAATATGCTAAGAGTTTATACAAATATATATATATATACAAATACGAAAATATAACTCTACATGAATATATATCATTAACTAATCATATACATATAATTTCTATCAATTACAATAATAGATATATGTAAAAATATATACTTTTAAAATAAGTGATACTTGTATATAACTTAATAAATAATACTTGTATACACACAAAAAAGAATTTAACCTAATAGATATATATATCTAAAATATATACCAAATATAAATTATACTAACTATAGTCATATATCTACTAAAATACGTACATTTATATATCAACATATATCAAAATACGTATATATATCATATGTGAGCAAAGTACATTTTTTTTTAGAATATACATATATATGTATGTACACATACAATACACCAAAATAAGTTTGTACATACTAATAAACATTTTCATATATCATTTATATATATACATTAATAAAGACACTATATACATTAACATATATATACCACTTTAAATCAAAACATACACATACACCAAAATACGTCTACGTATTTATATACATTTCTATATATCTACACATAGATTATACTAATATATATACATTATATATACTATACATTAGGTGTTTAAATATTAATTAATAATGCTATACCTATTCACATATTAACATTTATTTAAAATAAATACTTGTACATATACATATCTAATTATACTTATACGTATATATATATATATATATATATATATATATATATATATATATATATATATATATATATATATATATATATGTAAAGAAGGAAGAGGAGAAGGGGACTCACAGTGAAGGGGGTCGCTGGAGTGCAGGCCGGGCTTCGGGAACCGGAGGCTGGCTGATGGTGGTCGGCCTGGCCGCCGGAGGAGCTCGACAGCAGGGAGCCGCCAGAGGAGCTCGACAGCAGGGAGCCGCCGGAGGGAGTTGGTCGGAGGTGCTCTGGAGCCGGCTGCAGCAGAGGGAGGAGGGGGGATGTCCTCCGGAGTACACAGCGGGAGGAGGTCGAGGAAGAACAGCAGCGCCGGGGCTCGGCTTGGCGGATCCGCCGGAGTGTAGACAGCGGCCGCCGGAGGAACTGTGCTCGGCCGGGAACAGTAGTTGGGGTTGAGCACAGTATCCCCCCCCCCCCCCACTTTTTAATTTGAATTTTAAATTCAAAATAAAAGAATGAGAAGAAGAAAGGAAGAAGAAGAAGAAAAGAAATGAGAAGAAGAAAGGAAGGAGTTCACATACGTAGGATGAGAGAGGGAGGAGGCTTGTGAGGTGGGGGAAAACCTAGGTTTCTTGGGATTAGGGTTTGAGGGTACAAGATATTAAATAGGGAGAGAGAGGGTGTGAATGAAGGGTTGTGATTGACCCCCTTTAAATGAGGGGTCCAGATTGTTCATGAGGGAAATTTCATGTGGGGGGGAAAAATGCAATTTGGTCCACAAATAATTAACCTTTCCATTTGGTCTTGGACAATGGGGTGATGACACCTATAATTGAATAATTGCAACTTAGCCCCTTAAATTCGAGAAATTGCACAAACACATAAAATGACAAAAATTAGGCGGGCGATTCGGTGTCCGATGTTTTATAGGGTCAGGGGCACTGTAAGACTGGTACGGGCTCAATTAGCAGGGCACTGGAATTAATTTGGGATTTACGGAATCAGATAAAATTGTATCCTCAAATTAAATAGAAATAAATGCAAGTTGTGTTCCAAAATTAATTAGGAGTACATGGAGCCAAAATCAGGTCAGGTCATCAATACCAATATTGAAGAAGACTCAGAACAGAATATTACCCTAATTTGGGCCGCACGAAAAATAGGTCAAGATTGTCCCCAAATTCGATTGGAACACACAACGATACAAAATAGGGATTATTTAAATAACGTCTACGACGATTTTTGTGCGGCTAGGAACAATGCACAGGGAGCAAAATTATGAGTTGCAAAAATAGCAGAATTGAAGGCGGGCACGTCTAGGGCAAGATTGTGAAATTTGTTGGAAGACAAAAGTCTGGATAGTGCTCCAAATATCGAAGCAAAGGCAATGCGCCAAAATATTAAATAAAATACGGTAATTGATTACAAACTCCAAGAATTAAATTATAAATAAAACAATTAATTAAATAATTCTACAATTTGGACAGGTGGTCACCTACTGGGCTTCTAGGTCTAGTCTACCCTCACAAATACAAATGAACACTGTCTATAATATAATATATTAAGTACACATCACATAATTATTTAAATTAAATACTATCATGCAAATAAATTAATTGTAAATACCATAATATTAAATATTGAAAAGTCAAAAAAAAATACCCCTGTTTTCGGAATGTGGTAGTGACAAGTCTACCCACCTTAAAAGAATTTCGTCCTCGAAATTCAAAATCCTCATAGTAGCATTTAATCAGGCACATTATTATTTTTCCTCAAGGTTTAAATTCATCATCCATGAAATTAGGTAATAATTCATGATGTCCTTTCACAATTTGTCAAAAATTCTGAAATTGTTGCATTCTAAAAAATCCTCGAATAAAATCAAGGTCCATTTTATCAAAATTTCTCAAAATTTTTAGTTAATAATTCCATACTCGAAATTGAATATCCACTCCTCTAACTTGATTTTAATCAATGCACCGATATATAATGTAATCTCGTCCAAAAAAAGTTTGAATTCAACATTAGTCCATCAAAATTTTATTCCTCGATTTCCTCTTTCCTCAAAATACTTAACAATGCGGTACTTAAGGGTTCTCCAAATGCAACATCCAAATATAACATTCTAAAATTCTTAACTTGTAATCAATTAAATATATTGATAATCCCCCAAATTTTCCAAATTTTATAACCCGTTTAATCATGTCATAATCTTCCTGGAATTAATAAATCATAAATTCTGCCATGTTAATTTCTTGGCCCTTTATTTAAATCGATGTTTATCCTCGAATTTTTTTTTTTTTTCATCTTGTTAATCATCTTGTCAAGTCACAACCCCTTCATGAATCTTCACTACAGGGTCAAACCTCGATAATCATGGCCAAAACTTCCTATAATCATACAACATGCAGCCTAAGGGAATATGTATGGTGTCTTGTCATGGTATTTCAGTCTCTAAATCAGGGTGTGCTACTAACTACACTATAACAAGAAAATCATGCATACAAGCTACGGTACTAAGGTATCAATCAATCAATCAAATAGATAGGAACAAAAGGAAGGAAAGAACAGAAATTGCTAACACATTACCTGCAATATCGGTCTCCTCGACCGTCATCGCAAATTGCCCGCCCTGCTGGGGTGGTTCCCTTTGCGGGTGCTGAGCAATATACGGTTCCACAGGTAGCCTAATTGGATCTCTATAAGCTGAAGCTGCGCACTGGCCGGGAAGATAAGGGGCTAGAAGACAATCCCTTACTCGATGTCCCGCAGTGCCGCAGTGCAAACAAAGTCCTAGCCTCATTCTACAGCTCTCCCAAAGGTGACCTGGCTTCTTACAGAAATGACAAGTCTGCTGTGTCTCTCTCGGAGGCTGTTGCTGATTCTGCTGAACACGGACTGGTGCCTGGTACTGTTGTTGATACTGATACGCCCATGGACGTTGCTGGATAGGAACTGGTGCTAGATACTATGGTGGATGCTGAAATGTCCATGGTTGTTGCTGAATATGAAATGGTACTTGGTACTGCTGTTGGTGCTAAATACGGGGATGCTTGGCCGGTCCTGTGCTACCATTCGTATCTCCAAAAGTATTGTGACTCCTCTTAGGCCTGAGATCCAGATCCTCTTCTGCGATCTGAGCATCCATCAAGATAGCCTCATAGGTAGCGGTACGACGACCAGAAGTGCGCGACCTAATCTCTCTTGTCAGTCCCTTTCTGAATTTTCGGGCTCGATCTCCTGGGTCTCGAATCATGGACGATGCAAAATGGCTCAATCTACAGAATTCTGCAGCGTACTCGTCGACCGATATATTTCCTTGAACTAAGTCATGAAACTGACTTTCCAAGGTTCCCAATGCCACATCGGGAAAGAACTTCTCCTTGAAGAGTTCCTTGAAGGTCTCCCAAGTAAGTCCTTGCGCAGTAATTCTCGGCTCTGTGCGATACCACGTGAGTGCAATATCGAACATCTGACTGCCAGCGGCTTCTATCTGCAAGTTCTCCGGAATCTGGGTCAATCGCAGGCTTCTCTCTATATCCTCTAGCCAGTCGTCAGCGTAGAGTATTCCTTCGGTGCCTTTAAACTCTCGAGGCATCATCCTCTTAAAATCCACTATAGTGCCTGATCTCTGCTGTTGCTGGCCAGGAAACTGCTGGTACTGTGCTACTTTCTCCAAAGCTTGGAGAGTCACTTGATGAGCATTCTCCATGGTTTCTCTCATCAGCACGGTTTGTGCCTGGTGCGCTTCTGCTTGCACCCTCTGAGCCTCAGCTTGAACTCGCTGAGCATCTGCCGTCACTCTCTGGGCATCTACCATGCCCTGGATCAAGGTAAACATCTGCGTCCCGTCAATTGGCAAACCTCCGGGAATCGGAGTCGGTGGAGGGGGAAGGTTGTCCGTCACAGCTGCGGCAATCTTCTGAACAGGTGGGGGAGGAGATGTAGACACTCCTATATGCATCGGAGATGTAGGAGGAACTACTGCTGTCTGTCCCTCAGGTGGAGAGGTGGCAGACCCCTATAGAGCTGATGTTCCCGCTCTCATAGATCGTGTCTGCGGCGACATCCTGAAGACAGATCCCAAAGAATCAATTTAGGCAAAATGCGATATCATCAAGGAAGGACAGTACAGTTCTAAAGAAGCAACATTCAAGATAAATAGATTGAAAGAAAAAATCCTAGTTATGATTGCACAAGTCAAAGATGCATCCATAGTCTGATACATCTATCCCCTAGGTACCACGGTTCTACTAAAAACATACTCACTGCTAGCTTTCTTACCTACTACAACCGTTGATACTAGTTATCCTCATCACTCAAGTGCATATCAATTGCAACACACCATACTAAGTACTGCTCTCTCCAATACAATCCTAGATGAACACCTAAGCCAGTTGGCAGTGAAATCTCAATCATGCTCAAGCCAACATATCCTTACACATGCATCTCATCTACTATATACTAGTATATCTCTCTCACTATAAGATTTTATCCTCAAATAAAATTCCTGAAAATAACTCCTCGAATAAATTGTAAGTAGAATGCATATACTTCCCTCAAGATCAATTATCTAAATACTGAAGTAAAAACTTTATCAATTCCAAAATCCTCATAGCTTGTCTAGGTTCATCAAATTGAATCTGGATTCCACAAAAAATAAAATTTTAATAATATCTCGACTCCTCAAAATTCAAAAATGCAATTCATTTTTAATCTTTAAATTAGAATTTAAATCCATATCTAGTAGTCCAGTAGCCCTAGTGTTATCTTTCTCACTGTCCTCATCGACGTGTCATCAAGTAATACCATAAATTAGTCCGCAAATTTTATCTTGATACGAATATCAACCCCTCTATGAAACTAAAATCCTAACTTAATACCTAATTAACAATAATCAAATTCAACATCAATAAGTGAGAATGGACGGAACAAGGGAATGATTTTAAATTGGAAAATTTAACAAGATTCTCAGGGGTCATCCCAGGAATCTCTCAAGGAATTGTGATTGAGTATTCGCTCTCGTCCTAGTATCCTATGTCCTAGATCCTATCGCAGGTACGCAATAGTGTAATAAAGATGCCACACTACTACGACATCGCACAATTCGCAGGTTCGAGACCTGCATGGGCCACCACTAAAAATGTGTCACGACCCGCACCCGGTTTAGGGGCACAAGTGCGTGGGTACGTCCAGCCTACGCCGCAGCATCGGCGGTAGAACGCTGTCAAGGTCTTGATACTATCTAGCTAATGTCACACAACATCCAATCTCCATAAGGAGGCACGGATGACACAAATAAACGAGCACATACTCAATCACAGGATTACAGCACGATAAGATAACGAACAGAAATTTAATTAAATACAACACAAGTCAAAGTAATAATCTAACTCAACAAATAACCAAGTCTCATCAAAAATGCCGGAGACAAATCCGGTACAAAAAAGTCTACTTAAAGAACAAACTAAAAATAGAAATTTCCGGCTAGTCCTCCCGGAATCACAACTAGACTACCAAGTCTGCAGCTACTCACCATATGGTCCATAAAGTGTCGGACAGCGGTCCTCTAAGGCATAGTCTGGAAAAATGTTTCCAGTCAGGAAGGAGCAAAGCACAATCTCAAATAATAGTTCCATTTAATTGATAAGGACTATAAAGTAATAAATATGTCATGCTAGCTACTGAGAAGACAGCGAAATAAATGCAGTGGCAATTAAAAAGAGACAGGCAATGTAAAGAGACAGGCAATAGGCAATATGATACAGTCAGTGCATGTATGAAAATGAAAAGAACAAGTATGGTATCATATACGGGTGATGTAGTATATGATTTGAAATAGGGAACTGTAATCTATTCTAAGTGTTTGAAATAGTAGTTTCAAAATGTGATCGGCTTGGGAACATGTACGATAGCTATAGGGCCTGGCTAATCATGGGTGAAGAGCATGATTAACACTTATAATTTCTACACTGCAATAAGAGGTTATGATCATATTTCTTACTAACTACTTCCCCGCCCCCAACTAGTACTGTGGATCCAACCATGACACGTCACGATACACGAGCAAGTCAAGTCTATCATGTACGATGTCTAATATACATGTCGTGTACAATGTCAATACGATAATCAAGATAACATCTCATGACTGCAGATCCAAGCTATACTAGTCCGTGTAGCACAGTGTCAAGGATTCAGTTGTAACATTTCAAGATTATTGAATTTATAGAAATTATCAAGAAATTGAAAATTATCAGAGAATGTACTTGCCTCGGTCCTTAGCTGGTATTTATGGATGTCCTGTTCCAGAGTATCCCCTGGGTAACCCAACAGTCCTATAAACATAACACAATTATAACACTTGTATCAGATGCTACCCTAACACACAGAAGAAATACAGAATTTGGGACTACTCTAGGTAGGATACTGGTCACCTAGGATCATCTAGTAGATAGATACATAATTATACACATCTTAAATAACATATGTACTTACAATATATATATATATATATATATCAAATTAAATACATATACAAAATATATGTATATATATTAAAATATGCTAAGAGTTTATACAAATATATATATATATATACAAATACGAAAATATAACTCTACATGAATATATATCATTAACTAATCATATACATATAATTTCTATCAATTACAATAATAGATATATGTAAAAATATATACTTTTAAAATAAGTGATACTTGTATATAACTTAATAAATAATACTTGTATACACACAAAAAAGAATTTAACCTAATATATGTATATATCTAAAATATATACCAAATATAATTTTATACTAACTATAGTCATATAGCTACTAAAATACGTACATTTATATGTCAACATATATCAAAATACGTATATATATCATATGTGAGCAAAGTACATTTTTTTTTAGAATATACATATATATGTATGTACACATACAATACACCAAAATAAGTTTATACATACTAATAAACATTTTCATATATCATTTATATATATACATTAATAAAGACACTATATACATTAACATATATATACCACTTTAAATCAAAACATACACATACACCAAAATACGTCTACGTATTTATATACATTTCTATATATCTACACATAGATTATACTAATATATATACATTATATATACTATACATTAGGTGTTTAAATATTAATTAATAATGCTATACCTATTCACATATTAACATTTATTTAAAATAAATACTTGTACATATACATATCTAATTATACTTATACGTATATATATATATATATATATATATATATATATATATATATATATATATATATATATATGTAAAGAAGGAAGAGGAGAAGGGGACTCACAGTGAAGGGGGTCGCTGAAGTGCAGGCCGGGCTTCGGGAACCGGAGGCTGGCTGATGGTGGTCGGCCTGGCCGCCGGAGGAGCTCGACAGCAGGGAGCCGCCGGAGGAGCTCGACAGCAGGGAGCCGCCGGAGGAGCTCGACTGCAGGGAGCCGCCGGAGGGAGTTGGTCGGAGGTGCTCTGGAGCCGGCTGCAGCAGAGGGAGGAGGGGGGATGTCCTCCGGAGTACACAGCGGGAGGAGGTCGAGGAAGAACAGCAGCGCCGGGGCTCGGCTTGGCGGATCCGCCGGAGTGTAGACAGCGGCCGCCGGAGGAACTGTGCTCGGCCGGGAACAGTAGTTGGGGTTGAGCACAGTATCCCCCCCCCCCCCCACTTTTTAATTTGAATTTCAAATTCAAAATAAAAGAATGAGAAGAAGAAAGGAAGAAGAAGAAGAAAAGAAATGAGAAGAAGAAAGGAAGGAGTTCACATACGTAGGATGAGAGAGGGAGGAGGCTTGTAAGGTGGGGGAAAACCTAGGTTTCTTGGGATTAGGGTTTGAGGGTACAAGATATTAAATAGGGAGAGAGAGGGTGTGAATGAAGGGTTGTAATTGACCCCCTTTAAATGAGGGGTCCAGATTGTTCATGAGGGAAATTTTATGTGGGGGGGAAAATACAATTTGGTCCACAAATAATTAACCTTTCCATTTGGTCTTGGACAATGGGGTGATGACACCTACAATTGAATAATTGCAACTTAGCCCCTTAAATTTGAGAAATTGCACAAACACATAAAATAACGAAAATTAGGCGGGCGATTCGGTGTTCGATGTTTTGTAGGGTCAGGGGCATTGTAAGACTGGTACGGGCTCAATTAGCAGGGCACTGGAATTAATTTGGGATTTACGAAATCAGATAAAATGGTATCCTCAAATTAAATAGAAATAAATGCAAGTTGTGTTCCAAAATTAATTAGGAGTACATGGAGCCAAAATCAGGTCAGGTCATCAATACCAATATTGAAGAAGACTCAGAACAGAATATTACCCTAATTTGGGCCGCACGAAAAATAGGTCAAGATTGTCCCCAAATTCGATTGGAACGCACAACGATACAAAATAGGGATTATTTAAATAACGTCTGCGACAATTTTTGTGCGGCTAGGAACAATGCACAGGGAGCAAAATTATGAGTTGCAAAAATAGCAGAATTGAAGGCGGGCACGTCTAGGACAAGATTGTGAAATTTGTTGGAAGACAAAAGTCTGGATAGTGCTCCAAATATCGAAGCAAAGGCAATGCGCCAAAATATTAAATAAAATACGGTAATTGATTACAAACTCCAAGAATTAAATTATAAATAAAACAATTAATTACATAATTCTACAATTTGGACAGGTGGTCACCTACTGGGCTTCTAGGTCTAGTCTACCCTCACAAATACAAATGAACACTGTCTATAATATAATATATTAAGTACACATCACATAATTATTTAAATTAAATACTATCATGCAAATAAATTAATTGTAAATACCATAATATTAAATATTGAAAAGTCAAAAAAAAAATACCCCTGTTTTCGGAATGTGGTAGTGACACTGCGTCATCATTCATGGATGTACAACCGTCATCCTGATGACATATGTTGTGTGCGAAATGAATTCATAGAGGGTGTACTACAGTTCCTGCAGTTTGCCAAGGCGTTCCCTCGGTACATGGACGGTACCAAAATTAAGTGTCCGTGTGTGAGATGTCGCAACTTGAAATATTATCCAGAAGTGGAAGTCAAATATTATTTGTACTCGAAGGGTTTCACACCGAATTACTATCAGTAGACCACGCACGAAGAACTTGTATTTTAAGCATCGGAGTCGGAGCCTTATGTGCAGTCGCACACGCTGCTTATGATGACGGGTTGGTGAACATGATTTTTGATGCGGCGGGGCCTGGTTTTGATCCGGACAATCATGATACAGCTGAGAAGGCACCGAATGATGATGCTGCAAAGTTTATGGAGTTGTTGGAGAATGCAAGGACTCTATTATATCCAGGTTGTGAGGATCATTCACCGTTGGAGGTGGTTACAAGATTGTTGAGCATCAAGTCTAATTTAAACATGTCACAAGAATGCTATAACCTACTGATGGATTTGATTATAGAGATCTTGTCAGAGGGTGAAAAGTTGCCTAAAGACTTCTACTGATCCAAGAGGATGGTGATATCGCTCTGGATGGGATACGAGAAAATCGATGCATGTTACTACGGGTATATGTTATACTATAAAGACGACAAGGATGAAGATGCATACAGATTCTGTGGTATTGATTGCTACAAGGCCACTGGCAGAGAAAAGTTTGTCGGTGCAAGGAAGCCTATCGATTCGATGCACTACTTGCATTTGACGTTGCAGTTGCAGAGGTTGTTTATGGTGAAGGAGACTGCAGAAAATATGAGTTGGCACAGGCGAGAACAGATCGAAGGAGTATTGGATCATCCATCCGATGGAGAAGCATGGAAGCACGTTGATCAAAATTATCCAAATTTTGCTTCGGATCTGCGTAATGTCAAATTGGGGCTCTTCTCTGACGGTTTTACCCTATTCGGACTTTCGGGCTTCCAGTATTCGTGTTGCCTGTGATCGTTACTCCGAATAATCTACCGCCTTGGATGTACATGAAGACTCCATATATATTCCTAAACATTATTATCCCAGGTTCGAACAATCTTAAGCGAAACATCGATGTGTATTTATAGCCTTTGATATATGAGTTGAATCAGCTGTGGAAAGTAGGTGCCAACACGAACGATATTTCTAGAAAATAAAATTTTTAGATGAGGACAGCACTCATGTGGACCATCAATGACTTTCTGGCCTATAGAATATTATCGGGATGGAGCACTCATGGTCGTCTTTTATGTCCGTATTGCATGGACCGCACTAAGGCTTTCCATTTAAAATACAGAGGCAAACTGTACTTCTTCGATTGTTATTGACAATTTTTTTCAAAGGATCATCCGTTTTGGAGGAGCAGGAATACTTTTCGTACAGGCGTTGTAGAGAAGGCCAATCCACCGCCAAGGTAGCCCAAATACACTATATGGGAAGACGTAAAAGATTTACCAAGTGCTATCGAAGAGCCTGCTAAGGGGTAAAAGTATGACGGATTTGGTAGCACCCATAACTGGACAAAGAGTATATTCTGGGACCTGTCATATTGGAGTACCAATCTGATCAGACATAACCTTGATGTCATACATATTGAGAAGAATATGTTTGATAACATAATTAATACTGTAATTGAGGTAAAGGGGAAGATGAAAGACAATCTGAAGTCCATGTTGGACTTAAAAAAAATATGTAAACGTCCTGCGTTGAATTTGATAGAGAAGGGAAATAAAAAGTTAAAGCAGCCTAAGTCAATTTTCTCACTCGAGAAGGAGGATAAAGGGAGACTTTGTAGGTGGATTCAGGGTCTAAAATTTCCAGACGGGTACGTGTCAAACTTGAGAAGATACGAACAAGATAAATTTTCTGAATATGATTGAAAATAAAATAAATCTATTTGGACTTGTGACATGTATTATATTTTGACTGTAAAATATACTATCAATTTAGACTTGTGACACTACTAGTTATTTACTGTGCAATTCTATTAATGTTGTGAGATATGCATAATATTTTGACTGTAGAAGGTACTATATATTTGTTTATTTGTTCTATCATCATATATTGTTACTAGGTATGACAGGATGACACAGAGCGTTCGGCAGGTCCCGAGGTAGATGGAGTGCTCCTCCGGTACAGCCTATTATTGGTTCTAGGTCCTCGGTGCCAAGTACTCTAGTATATCGACCAATCACATCTCCGACTGCGACGACGTTGTATGGCAGCACTCCTAGGACGAGTAGTTCCAGGCCTGAGACTACTCTCTCGTCTAGCGTTCCTCCTGTTGACGGAACCATGGAGACAGATGAGCATTTGGCAGAGGTTGAGCCGACATCGTCCTAGCATCAGCGAGATCCTCTATGCGCACCTCCGGACGAGACGAGGACGAAGATTTGGGCTGAGGGTACAAAATAAGTCAATTAGTTAGTTTAACATCATATATATCGTATATTTCTTTATTCGTCATATATTCATTTTTTCGATAAAAATAATTATCTTTGTATATATATTGTCCCTCGTCGGTAAAGTGACGTCTGGGCCACTTTCTGAGGTACAACTATGGTGGCCCTTGGATCAACTACTCCGATGCTCTGGATGAGAGAAAGGCGTTCTGGTTTGCGCACTTCAAGGTAAAAGTATATTATATCAATTATTTAATTTATGTAGATTACATAACTTACTAAATTACTTCTTGTAGAAAAAGTATTTCTATCCACCGCAACGGGCCGAGTTAATCGAGTAGATGTTTCCTGCCGATGCTGCAAGCTGATCCGTGATGTTCTGGATGACCAGAAGGCTTGTGATCGTGAAGGAAAACCAATCCAAGGTTGGATCACGCATGAGCAGTGGAATGCGATGAGGGCTAGATTCGATGATCCGAGGTATAAGAAAAGGTCTGAGAAGGCCAAGGCGGCTAGGAAGAAGGCAGCAAAGTGGTGTGGTGGCTCATTTTCGATAACGGAATATTTTCGTCGTTTGGTATATTTATTATTTCAGATATATTATTTTAATGCAAGTACGATAAAATGGTAGTAGGATAAAATATTTAATTTTAGTACTAAATAATATATTTTTAACAGGTACAGAGGGGTGGGGATGCTAACATGATGACCGTCTTTCTGGCCACCCATCAAAAGGGTAGAAATCTCATTAATGAGAGGGCCTCGCAGACGTCACTGCCTTCTTCATTGACATCGGTCGATTTCATGGGAGCAGTATGACTTGTTCTTATCCCTAATGCGCGACGGTAGTCAGCCTCCTACAGATCCGCAGTTGACCTAGTTAGGATAGTTTACTGATTGTTTGTGTTTTGACCAATAATATTTGGTTATTTATGAATATTCTTTATTTTTGAGGCTTTCAGACTTTATTTCTTGCA
Organism: Iris macrosiphon; assembly: GCA_036927795.1. NCBI lineage: Eukaryota > Viridiplantae > Streptophyta > Magnoliopsida > Asparagales > Iridaceae > Iris > Iris macrosiphon. The sequence continues at coordinate 207,095,054 of JAYESA010000006.1, read as the reverse complement.
CTCAGTTGTGTGGATATTTATTGTATTATTTACGATAAGATTTTCTCCTAACTCGGTTTGTAATCCCAATATTTTATTTTCTTCAAATTTTACTATATTATTCATATTAAATGTATGTTAATTTATCGGTGTTGAGTGTTCCACCGAAGGGGTCGGCGAACCCAGCGAATTCAACGGAGGGTTTCTCCGGGTCTATTTACATAAATTAGGAATTCATAAACAACAGTAAGATTAGTTTGGAAACTATTTTATATTAAATTTTTTATTTTTTACTGAATATTTAGCGACGCTTAACGACGTTTATTATGTCACTAAAAAAGTCGATGAATACGTCACTAATTATGTCACTAAATAAGTGGCTAAATACGTCGCTGAATGTCACTAAATTGCTGACATAGCAGTATTTGCCAGATCAATAAAATGTCACTAAATGTGTTGCAACACGTCGCTAAACAGAAAAAAACTTATCGATGTTTAGCGACACAAAACACGTCGCTAATTTAGCGACGTTGTATCGCTAAACGTCGCTAATATGAAAAATATTAGCGATGAAAATATGTCGTTAGAAAATGTCGCTATAAAGCGACGTTTTGCGATATTTTTTCTGTCAGCGACTAGCTTGAACGCGACTTCTTTGAAACGTCGCTAATTACGTCACTAAATTTTTTTAGCGACTTTTTTAGGCCATTTAGCGACGTTTTTAGACGTCGCTAATTGGACTTATTCTGGTAGTGATTATAGGATAAGATGCATTTATTATACAAATGGAAGACGACAGGCAACAAGGTATTTCTTATTCGCCAACTCATCAACTCAAAGTACACAGAGGGTACCTTCGTGGCACAATATCTGAACGAGGTTCAGGGTTTCATCAATCAACTGTCTACGATGAAGATGGTGATTGAAGATGACCATCAGACCCTACTACTTTTGAGTTCCCTGTCAGAAAACTGGAAGATAATCAACTCTGCGTTTGTTAGAGTTGTCACGGTGGAGGAAGTCAAAAACAGTTTATTGAATGAGCAGGTCCAACGTAAGCAGATTGAATCATCGCAGGAGTCTACTTTGGTTATTGCTTATGGAAAGAGAAAACTCAGGTCATAAGCGAGGACATGAGAGAGTTCTCGAGATCTTGCGAGTGTGGGCCATAAGGAGGTCTGCTAGCATGTTACCACTGTGGCGAATGTAGTCATTTTAAAAGGAACTGCATGAAGCTCAAAAATGAGAAGGCTAAAGACAAGAATGATCAGGTAGATTTTATAGCTATAAGAGATTATATTATAGCCATAAAATCTAGAGAAACCTTGTGGCATGTATCATGATAACGATTGGATCATGGATACAAAGGAATCATATCATGCTACTTCACAGAGGAGGATCTTTACATCATACCGAGAAAGAATATTTGGTATATGAAGATGGACAATAAGGGAACGGATGCAGTTGTGGGCATCGGTGATGTGCACTTGACAACGAATCTTGGTGAGAAGTTTGTTCTCAAGGGGGTTCTTCGTCTATCGAGTTTGTGCTATAACTTGATTTTGGTAGGGAAGCTGACAGATGATGGCTGTCGTAGTATGTTTGGGGACAAAGATTGGAAGCTTATAAAATATTCCCAATATGTAGCTCAAAAAGATATATATTGTGGTATGTACAAGCTCAAACAGTTGAGGTATATAGATATGCCACAAACGTTGGATGGAGGCTCAAAAGATATTCTACAGGAGTTTATGGATCGTCAAAAACTTGATTTCGGAGGTCTTCGAGATGATTTGAGAGATACAAAGGATTCAATTTTTGGAGACAAAGCGACAAATGCAGTTGAGCCAAAGATTGAGAGTCAATCTGTCGTTCCTATGACAGTTGGTCGGTCTCCAAGTGAGGGTTATTCTACAAATTCAATTTTGATGACAGTTGGTTTGCCAAAATTGAATAGAGTGACATTGGTTTCAGTAATTTAAAGCAAGGAGATCAAGGTATGCAGCAAACTTAATCCGAGATAGGTGCATCTCTATTTGCACAGTTTTGGGGGAGTCATAGGTCATTGATGGCAAGCACGGTGCATGATATTATGCTCAATGATGCATGTGTACGGGAGAGTTACAGTGTCAGAAATGAAGGTGGCAGGTTCAGGAGCTTGAATTTCGAGGGAAGTACATCGTTCATTTGGTTGGACCACCACAGTTTGAAGAAGCTCGTCGAAATGGGAGCACATTCCTGTGGAAGACAGAAGTCGGAGACAAGCAACCGAGATTTAGGTGAGGTTGTTCGTAATGGACTTCGGTCTTGACCAAGTATTGATGCTTACATGATCCCAGTTATATAGGAGGTGCTACACATTATAGCTAGCATCGACATGGTGGCTGAGGAGCTGGAGATGAAGGAAGATGCACATTAGCTCGGGGGTCAGAGATCAATGACAAGGGGGAGTAGGAACTCTGTCGTGAGACGATATACATGGAGTCAATTAAGGATCCATGGGGATAATACCTCTCATCAAACTGGAGGAGGTCTAGACTGATATAGGTATCTGGGTGGAAGTTTGGAAAGTACATATGTGGTCTTCCAAATCAGCATCCAATATTCGTGTTATTAAATTTGGACAGTCAGGTTTAGTATTGTAGAAGCATAAAAAATCTCAAAGTCTATATCCTGCACCAGCGAAAAAAGCAATGCCAAAGGACCCCTACAGAAGACTCACATCAGTGGCTCCAGCGGAAGACTCAAGCCACAGCAACCCGCGAAAGACTCCAGCCTACACCCTCCAACGGAAGAAAGGGCTCGATACATCGCCACCACGTGACGGGCCATTAAGTCATCGTGTGCACTGCAGTCAGTGTATCATTTCAAACGCACAGTCAACCATTAGACACGTCAGCCACGTCAGCCGATCCAACATACAATATGATTTTTAGATTTTATTTCTTTATAATGAGGATAACTTACTTCTGCGGCTCTTCCACCTATGACAAGGGACCCCAACGCCTTATATTTCCCTAATGGATCATTTAAAGCGGAATCCCTGCTCCACGACTGCCACGACTCTCGTTAATAGCTGATGACGTAGGGATATTCTCTATCCACCTACCCCACGACTGCCACTTCTCTGCCAAGTGATCCTGCTTAAATGTGTATGTGGATAATCGTTCGTACACCGTCGGCCACCATCCTTTCCTCACGATCCTGTCATGGGGTATAACTGATCAAACTGGAAGCTACATGTCATCTCCAGAAGGAAGCACTCTTCTCTAAGGCCAAGATCTCTACCGGTCACGTTGGAACATAGGCTACGTCTTCTCCATTACAGACCACGATCGCCTACTAAAGCTCCCCACTCAGCAGCAATGACTGGACGATTATCCTTCTATAAATATTCGATACTTCACAACTTTTCAAAGGACGACCAACGCGACAACAGACAGTTGTCTCGATACCAAGCTTCTGCTTGTCCCCCTACATTTCCATCCTATAGCTATATCTAATAGTTAACGGAGTAAATGGGTCGCTCAGATCCGATCTCACCATCCCACTTCCCCAGAATCTCGAGCTTTTTCTGACGCCATTGTACGTATATTCTCTGTGTGATCCGATCTAACAAAAATTTCAATAAAAATTGTTTCCAATCTCTACTCATGTCTCTTGAGCACGAAAACATGCTAGCGACTCTACTGAAGAAGACTTTCTCCTACTACAAGAAAGTGGTTATACAATCTGACACACTATCGATGTAAAATGGTATCGACGCCCTGATCATAGATTTCGATCAACAGACGTTCGAGGAGACGAACTCAAAGGTCTCTGCTGGTCTGCACAGTGCACCATGGTACAATGAGCCCTTATACCGAACCAACGTTACCGTCAACAGTACTTATCCTGACAAACAAGAATGCACAATCTACTCACCTAAGGAGGTTACCGAGCATGTTGAGGCCCTCAATATCCATGAATCAGTGGAACATATCCTGAGCAGCACTACGGGTCACGAAAAGGCACCAATCATGAGAAACCCGCCGGGGTTACTGCTACGGGGACTTCTTTACGTGAAACGAATATGACGTCATTAGCATCAAAACTGACTTGTGACTCCAACAGTTGGTGGTATCTATCCAACACAGCACCCGAATGCGAACTATGTATTCTACTAGAATTTGAAACATTACTTGAAACTTCTATGGGGTAGATATTCTCCCAAAGATGACCAACTCGCAGAGGATAACCAATCCTCCGAGGGTAGATCATGTGCCAATAGGCAACTCGCCAGAAGCCGAAATATCTCTGGAGGTAGCAGTACCGCTGGAGTACGTGCATTAACGACAAGGCATCAAGAAGATCTCATCTATCCTACGATCTGCGAAAGTTTTGCATCAAGCTAATTTAGACCTACGGGAATATCTCAACCGTAGGAAGAGGTCCTTCATGATATAGGGCCTGCGCTCCCCCGCTTAGCCTTTTGCTATAATATTTTGATTCGATACCACGGTTCTAGATATCGTGTAATGCCCGTGCGACCTTCTGCCATTGACATGCTCCAAGCAGTCCCGTCGTGAACTCGAAGAAGGCGGTTATGACAGGCTGCCAACGATAAACCTTCGCACACCTCCGTCAATATAGTGGGGCATGATTCTAGCTGGAAGAAACCAAGAAGGTTTAAAGAAGCTAGCCAACCCCCAACATTGGCCATAAATCTAGTACAGTCCGACGATGAGCAGAGGACATCCATCCAAGTCAATTATACTGAAGGTGTGTACCAAGAGACAAGGTCAAAGAGTTGCTCAACGCAATATGCTACTCCCTCTTGGGGGTAGCTAATCTATCGGGTCTGAGTTCGTGGTCGAAAGCATTGAATCAATCTACGCTTCTTCCGATACCTTGTCTTTCGTTGAAGAAAGAAGCATACCAACTCATATGACTACGCAAGGTGATAGCGCTGGAGAAGATGCTAACATCTGTATGCAGAACATAGAGGCAAAACTAAAAGAGCTATGAGTACTTTTGATATCCTTGACAATATAACGAAGCCCAATAGCCGCATGCCCTCAACAAACTAACGAGGGTAATAAGGAGACCTACACTGTATTCGTTGCCCCAGAAGCTGAAGATGCAGGAAGCAAGACGACTTACGAAGCCACAATCAAGAGTTTGTGTAACACCCCGCTCCGCTCAAGCGGACTGCCGATTCAAACGGCAAAAGTGCAACGTCCCGACCCGTTTTGCTTCAGCGAGAAGACTCATTTGAGGCAAAGGATATACAGACTTGTCCCTTCAGGAGTTTCAACTTAGGCTTTCAGAGGCTCGCTTGGAGTATCGCTCGACCGAGGTGAATCATCGCTAAGGTGGGTGGCTATGGTGAACTTGTCTTTACTTAGCAAGCACACTTAAAATATGGATGTTTTATGCTAATCGCTAGGTGAATCACCCCCTGCATGCTAATAAGAATCCAACGCACCTAGCTAAGAGAATAATCCCAACTTGTATCACTTGTGTTAGAAGATGGAAATAAAATATTGCTTATAATCAGACCCTCGCATGCTACCCTTGCCTTATGCAACGAGATCCCGCTATGCCTCGAGTAGAACGATATGTATATACTCTTCGGAGTACACTACTTCACTTTTCATACTGTACGACCCTAGATTGTGTCACTCGGTAAGTCCCTTGACGGTTTTACTTCTCGGCTTACCTTCGGGCCTGAGCCAATATCAATGCTTAAGTTTCGTATGAATGCAAATGCTTGCCTGCTTATATGTTAACTTGTAATGTTGCCTCGATTCAGTGCTTGTCACACAATTTATGCCAAAATCAAGTAACATAAGCATGCATCTTGTTAGCCAAAAGACTATCGAATAGTCCTATTATGAAATATGAACCAGCAAGTATCCGGAACCGTTAGGTCGCCAAGGCAATCCCTGAACTAGGGGAATATATTATTTCAAGTTACATCTGAACATAAATCATGGATTAACATATCAACTTGTGTGAAATTCATAACAAATGAACCACTGAGTCAGGAATGGCCTGGGATGGGCTGTAGCGAGGATCATGACCTGCACCTACAACCATTACTGTTTACTCAGAATAATGAAAGAACAAATAAAAGAACTTATTCAGTCTCGGACGCTTGTACATAAGCTTGATTTCCTCGGACGGGGCGTCGGGGCACCGGGACCGATCCAGCCTAGGGGGAGATCCGATAGTCACGTTAGTTTGTTCCTAGCACAGATAAGTTTGGTTGGTTGCCGAGGCATTGGGACCACCGTCTTATTGCGACTATGTCCATAAATGGCTATGCCAGCGACTCATGTTCATATAGATAATCATACTCGCTTAGTAGCAATCCGCGTGTGAGTCATTGCATTGCATCTATGAATCTGAATCCAAGTATCCTGATAAAAGATAAATGAATCTGAGAATCGTCCCTGAATTTGAGTAACAAATAAACTTGTGTTCCATAATTTAAAAGAAATAACTCATGCACCTGATTTAAGAACCCGCTCGTAGCACACTTGTGTTTGCGTCTACTATTTGCCCCTGGATTTTAATATATGTGTGTGCTTGAATTAACTTGGTTTTCCTTGGACAGGGAAGGAAAAATGGTAAGTTGGTAAGTCTCGCCATATTTTCTCTTATGTCGCACGACGCACTGCCATATGATTTAGGTCCTTTATATATGCCATGAAACTGATCCTAAGGCAACCAGAAAGACAACATAATAGTTGATGCACGGAACCTATATTACGTGTTTGGATTTGTCGAGCAGGCGAGTAGCCTCCCCATCAGTGCATTCATGTACTGATAACCCACCAGATTGCTTGCAGGATGCGGAAGAACCTCATTCGGTGCGGATGCCTCCTTCGTGCGTGCTAAGGCGTGGAGTTCACTCTGGAGCCTTGGAGCATTGCATCCGGAACTGAAGCACATATACAAGACATAATATTGGAACATCACCTGTACATCATTCCATAAATATAACCACTTGGCACAATTTTACTATTTTAGAGAGAGAGGCTTAAGCGACTTGTAATCTCGGCCTAGCGCTGCCTGTAACACTTGTTTAATATCAATAAAAATTGATTTACTTCTATACTTGTGTTATTCAATGCTTTCACTATTGATGACTCAGTGAACTTGTTACCAATCGCCTATGCGTTTATAATTCTGCTGCACTCGGATAATCTGTGCGACTCGGTGGACTATACCTCTTACTGGCAGCTAGAACCACAGCCTTGCATGGGCGCGGCTTACACTCGTACGGCATCACGCCCAGATGGGTCAAGAGATCGTCCTACGGGAGCATGAGAACGGTGATTCGTTCCCAGCGGGGACAGCCGATTAGCCTGCGGGAGATCGGGGCATGACAGTTTGGAGGCTAAGTTTGAGTCACTAGTCAACCGAAAGAATCTCCAGAAAGTGAAGGTTGGCCTGCTGTATCCAATCGAGTATAACAAAGCAGTTACCCTGCCAATTACAAGCTACTAACATTCGTGTCATACGAAGGTCTGACGTCTCCAAGCTAACATCTTTATCATTTTAAATCGCATACCTTTGGCTTCTCGACAAATGATGCCCTTTCCAGAATGCTCTTCATCGAAACTCTCCGCGGACCCGCGTTCGAATGGTTCCGCAGTCTCCTTGCCAGTTCCATCAAATATTGGAACGAAAGGAGACGACATTTCTGCCTCGCTTCTATGAGGAAGAAAACAGCTTGAACGTGACTTCTCTAATAAATGCTATACAGAAAGAAGGAGAGTCAACTAAGGACTTTAACGAACGCTTCCATAGACTAGTTCTCAACTTCCCTCAAGGTATTCCAGCAGCTATGCTTATGGATATATGCAAAATAACTTACTGTCAGAAATTAAATTCTGTCTTGGAGTTACCATGTCATGTCCCAGAACCAGAATACTAGAGAGCGGGGGAATGATTCAGCCAACCACACCTTGCGGAATACCGAAGCAACCCGCAATGTGTTCAGGTTGTCTAGAGGCAAGGGGGTACACACTAAAATCAAGTCTCCTAGGGTTAAGAACTCATATTGTCTCAATCATTCAAACAAGTATCAATAACATAGAAAATTTTAGAGTAAGCAGTAAGGCGTCCCAAACGTCTAATCAGAATGTTATAGAGATCTAGCAATACAGAATGATATGCCAGATACATAATCAAAATTATATATGATAGTGAGTCAGCTGTAGTCTAAATATAATACAGTCATGTAGGAAACTAGTGTCCAGATTCTCTGGCTAACAGGTTGTCGGTTGGCTAAACGCCCAAAAGAATATACTTTATAAAAGACGAGCAGTGAAACAAGAAACCCACTCATGAACCTCAGCAGCCATCTTTCTGGTGCATGCCATCAGTGAGGGAGAAGTAAGCTTAATCTTCAAGTGCTGGATCTAAACCTGACCATGCAAAACCAGTAGGGTCAGACCCCAAATAGCAAGTACCACAAAGGAAACACAAAATGAAGAAACAAAACTAGTTCTATAGCATAAGATGTGTGAGCCAACAATCAATGGCATACGCCCAATCCATGACATGATATGACACTCCTGTACCAAACAAGGATAGGAAGTGCCCTATCACATCAAGATAGAATACGTCCCTTGATTATGGTCAAACTAAAATAATTCTGCGTCGTAGTTTCAGTCCATAGCCTATCGTAACACAACATCACAACCCAATAACCAAATAAGGATATGAGTTGAACTATCAGGCCACAACAGCCAGTATCCCTAATTATACATAAATAGAAGGCATAATACACAAGCAGAGATATAATATAAGAAATAACAAAGCTTTGGTTCATGGATTATCGTAACATAACGGCGCAACCCAACAACCAAACAAGGATATGGGTTGAATCATCATACCACGATAGCCCACTTTCTTGACTAGACGTGTAATAAAAGCAAATTAGACGGCCAATCATGTATTATGGCTTAATATATGATCTTTGGGTTATCACAATAATGCAATATATGAGTATACTCAGATCGTACCATAATCGAGCAGGACTGGCTGAACCAATGATATACAAGCAAGTATATTTATAAAATGATGCATCGGTCTCTTGTAAGGGCACTGAGTTAATTATTAATCAGTAATAGTTTGAGGCTTTCTATTGGAAAGATACTGGCTCGGTCTTATAATTAAATCAGATACTACACTCCACTAATACAGATGATATACAGTATCTGTGGTGGCCAGCCTTTACTCTCAGTTAATTTAGGGTGGTTCGACATGCATGATCCTGAGATAACGTTCTCTCCCAATGCTCCACAAATTTAGTTGCCTAGTTTACCCTAGGTTAATTTGAATCCCATGTCATGGTCACATAAATATTCCTCCTTAGATGTTGTACTTTAAGTGCAGGCACTCTTGACATGAATCTATATTGTCACTCGAAAGTTAAATTTGGATTCACCCAAGTGTGATACAATAATCAGTACTATCTAGCTACGGCTAAAGTCACTGTCCAACTACCAGATTCGTGCATGAAAATAATTACATATATCATGTAGCAAGAGTGTGTGGCATGATGGCTCACCGTATTTATATCAATCTAAGTAGCACTCTCGGTGCATTCAAGTGTATCAGCACGAATATAATAGTCAGGGCAGGAACAAGTTCTAGAGTCAAGATCATGGACAAGTTGTCACGTAGCAAGTTAGACAGTCAATCACTGGTCACATTGATTTGTCACTTTATTATATCGATAGATGAGAATAAAAGTAGTATGAGAAGCCCTCGAGATCAGATTCACAATCCTTAAACCAAATAAGAACTGGGATTGTAAACCCTCCCCCGAGTTGAACTACGCCCCTTATTATATCCAACATATAATAAAATGATCAAGGAGGAAGGTAATCTTGATTAGCAAGTAAGTGCATAGGGCCACATCTACATGGCTCATGTCATGTGCTTAGTCAAATTTAGCACATTGTCACATCTGGGTCATACAATTCATTTCTAAGTTCAACACATACCATCATAATTAATCAATCAATTGAAAACATTAAATCAAGTAAGTGTCTACGTGTGCAAGAAACATGGTACCTCATAAGAACAATAGGCTCATAGGCAAGCTGTCGCCTGAAGCAGGGTGTCGCATGACATGGTGCCACATAAAGTTGAGGCCGCATGTAATCGAGGCTGCATGGTTGGCTTGGACGCATGGGCAAAGCAAAGTCCACTCCTCAAAAAATGTACAATGTGACCATCAATAAATGTAAGTCAAAAGAAGTCATAAAGTGATAGATGTAACTGATGTGACAAGCAATAAAGTGTGTTACATGAAAAGACAAAATCCTACAAAGTCGTGCTAAGTCGGTGAGAAGTTATGCGACCAGAAGAAGATGGACGTATAGCGCCTGGCCGCATGGTCGATGAGGCCGCATACACACTTGGTCGCATACACACTTGGCCGCATGAAATCTTTTAGGACTGTGAAATTTCTTCAACTTTTGAAGTTTTATTCATCCAAGTTCATGCATTTGGTCAAGGTACGCATGAGCAGATTCAGTCATGAGTCCATAAGGTTGGCCGCATGCTGGCTTGAGACGAGAAGTCCAGGCCGCATACAATAGAGTGCCGCATAGTATTCCTTCGTCTCCTCCAACAGCATCTTTTTGGCCCATGGCCAAAACCTCAAAAAATGAACATTTGTTTCTTCCATAGAAACCTTAAATGATGTCCAAATCCAGCAAAGTAAAGTTCTAAACTACTCAAAATTAAGTGCTCGGCAACATAAAATAATAAGTTTTTGAAAACATAAAGTTTTAGGAGATCAAAACCCAAGAAAACTCAAGAACACATAAAAAGCTTCTAAACTAGAAGTCTAGATCTACACTAATCCATCCACCAAAACCAAAAATATAAAGTTCTAAATATATGAGGGTTTCTTCATTCCTCATGCAAGGTGTACTTACCTATGGAGAGAGAGTGAGAACCTAAGAGAGAATGGAAGAAGAATAATGAGAAGATAGAGAGAGAGAGAGAGAGAGAGAGAGAGAGAGAGAGAGAGAGTAAAGTTGGGTTATATATGGAGAGTTTGAGGTTTGGAACATAGGTTTGACTCATGATCAAACCAAACCAAACAAAATAAACCAAGAGCCAAGTTAACCAAATAATGGATCTAGTCTCTCTACAACATACAACTATGTTAGCAAAAAAATTAAATATGTTCCAAATACGAATATCAAAAATGGGGAGTGACATCTCTATCCACCTTAGAAAATTTTTATCCTCGGAATTCAAACTCAAGGCTAGCTAGAGATATCAAGACAAGCAACAACTAATTACAAAAATCTTTTCATATAAATAAGCAAGTTTAACAACACATATAATGAAGCAAAGCAACATTATCTCATATAAGTGCTTGTTGACAACAAAATAAAATATGTGAAGGCATACGAAGAAAATATACCTTAAGAGTTGAATATGTGTGGGTACCGAGATCGAATATCATCCTCGTGCTCCCACGTCGACTCTTCCAAGGAGTGGTGACCCCAAGCAACACGAACAAGATGGATAGTCCGGGTCTTGAGTACCTTCTCTCTCTGATCCAAAATGGACACGGGTTGTTCCTCTTAAGTTAAGTCGGTACCAACGACTAAATCAGAATGATCGATGGCATGACTCAGATCCGGGAGATACCTACGCAATTGAGGCACATAAAATACATCATGCACTTCATGAAGCGAAGGTGGAAGGGCAAGATGATAAGCAACATCCCTACCCTCTCAAGAATATCGAACGGTCCTACGTATCGCGGATTGAGCTTCCCAAGAATCCTGAATCTAATGACTCCACAGGTAGGCAAAATCCGCAAAAATATATGGTCGCCGATAAAAAATTCTAATGGCCTACGACGTTGATCTACCCAATGTCGATGATGATCTTGTGCAAATCGAAGCCGCTCTTTGATCTACTAGCCACTTCAACCGTTCGAGTGATCATCTCAGGCCCCAACATCTTTCGTTCACCAATGTTATCTCATGCTAAGGGTGACATGTACTTTCTTTCGTACAATGCTTCGAAAGGAGCCATCTGTATGCTGGCCTGATAACTGTTATTGTATAAAAATTCTACTAAATGAAGATGACCTTCCCAAAAAACCACCAAAGCCTCGGGTACAAGCCTACATCATATCTTCCAAAGTCTAGATTGTCCTTTCTGATTGCCCATCTGTTTGGGGATGATACGTAGTACTGAATCTCAACTTGGTACCCAAGCGCTCATGCAAGCTTTGCCAGAAACATGATGTAAAGCGAGTATCACGATATGATACTATACTAGCTGGAACTCCGTATTGTCTTACTATCTACCGCATATACATCTCTGCTAACTACTTTGTGGACTGCCCAACTCAGAAGGGAAAAAAATATACCACTTTCGTGAGTTGATCTACTATTACCCAAACTGCATTACGCCTAGTAGGGGATCTAGGTAAACCGGACACAAATTCCATTATAAAGTGTTCCACTTCCACTCTGGAATAGGCAGTGGTTGTAATAATCCTGGTAGTCTTTATTATTCTGTCTTCACTTGCTGACACACGAGCTACTGTGAAGCGAACCGAGCTCTCTCTATCTTTTTATTCCGTTCCACTAGAAATGCTGCTTGATATCCTAGTATATCTTTGTGCCTCCTGGATATATAGAATATTGAGAACTATGTGCCTCAGTCATTACTACATGTCTGATAACTCCACTTGGCATACAAAGACGATCTCCAAATCTAAGTCTTCCGTCTTCATAAATATTTAATTCCTTCCTAAGACCTAACTCACATTCTTCCATAAGCTTCTGAATCTTTGAATCTTCTGTTGGCCCAATGTTTATGTTGAGTTTTTTAATATGGCTAATCAATTAAGTTTAGCATTATGGTAATCGATCAATCAATATAGTATCTTCTACTTAATCTCAGTATTGTCCAGATATGTAATAGTTGCTTCTGTATATTTCCTTGTTCGTCTAACATGTACTTGCAGAAAGCAATAAGCAAGATAAGCAATAGACATATGCTATATGACGAAGAGCCAAAGACGATGTTATACTAGAAGATTTTGTCCAACCGCCTATGACTTATCTGGAGCCTCGCACCCGGGGGTTTCGCTGTCGATAAGCGGACGGGGGTCAAGGGGGCAGCGCCCCTCGTGGGGGTTAATTTTTCCAGATCTGGTTATCTTTGGATAACTGTCGTCAAGGAAAAAAGCGTATTCAAGTCAGCAGATGTTTCAGAAGTTTGGCATCATCAGTGCTCGTAGTTTTCATATGTAATTTGATATTTTATTTGAGTCTAGGATTGATGTAAGCTGAGTTGCACTGGCAAATCAAAGTACCCATACCCAGATACCTAGTCCATTCAAATAAATCAAAGAACCTATCCACCAAATCAGGCCACTTTTATTTACAAAGTCTACCATACTAAGAGATCGAACTCGGGCCAAACTCGGGCCGAACTCAGACCGAACTCGGTTATCTTTTTGGTATAAAATTAACCAGTTTAATAAGCTCCTGATTTCTTGGCCCAACAATTAAAATTTTGAATTAAACCCCATCCGAATTTTGGCCAAATTTTGTTTGCCAACACACTATAAATAGGATTGGATTTCTACATTCTTACTCACTCAACTATTCTTAATATTTCTATCCTATAGTGAGTAAACCCTCAGAGCCTAAACTTTCTTATCTCCAAGATTAACTCCCTAGCCTTCTAAGTGCCAAGTGCGGTCTCGGTCTAGAAGTCTACAGAGTTGTAAAGAGCTTGGTTCATCAAGTCTCTTCTTCTATGTGAAGTTGCAAGCCTTCGGATCAAAACTCATGGTGTGTGAAGTTATGAGACTTCGGATCAAATCTTGTGGTTGTATGAAGTCTTCAAGCCTTCGGATCAAAGCTTATGATTTACTATTGGTGATTATAGTGGATAAAACTACGAGCTTGAGTTCTCGGGACTGGACTAGTCCTCTCAAAAAAAACTAGTATACATCACGGTATTTGCGTTTTCTCTCTCTTTCTCTAACTTTATTATATTGCATATACACTGCTAGCTATTTACTGCCTTCACTTTGCTTAATTTTTAATTGGGTAGATTATTCCGCTGTACTCTATTCACCCTCTCGAGAGTTGCCATATACGGTCCTTCAAGTGGTATCAGAGCAGGTAGACTCTTATTTAGTTTCTGATCTCAATTGCTCCTTCAATTGGTATCAGAGCTAGTACTCTTTATATAGAAACTATTGCTCATACCAATTGCTCCTTCAATTGGTATCAGAGTAAGTTCTTTTGACATTTGGCTTAACATCCTAAGAGACTTATGGCAACTGTTAGATCTATCCATACCAACAATGGTGAAGGCCAGTCCACAAATAGGCCACCCCTATTTGATGGTACTAACTACACGTACTGGAAGACACATATGAGTTTTTATTTAAAATCACTTAATTTTAATCTTTGGTCTGTTATAATAGAAAGATACAAAAAGCCACCTAGAATAGTCGTAGATGGCAACCTTATAGAGAAACCTCATGATAAGTACGAAGACACCAAAAAGAAACATGCTAGTCTTGATGTTAAAGCTATTAACGCTCTATTATGTGTTGTAGACATAACTGAATTTAACAGGGTCTCCACTTGTGGCACTTCGCATGAATTTTGGAAACTTCTTGAGATCACTTACGAAGGAACCTCACAAATGAAGGAATAAAAAATAAGTTGACTGACACAGGAATATGAAGTATTCAAGATAAAGCAGAATGAGACGATCACTCAAATATTTACAAGATTTCTCGATATCATCAACCCTCTATCCTCTCTTGGCAAGGAGTACAGTAATCATGAAAAAATTCGTAAAGTACTCATGAGACTCACCAAGAACTGGAATCCCAAGTCCACTGCAATCATAGAAGGGAATGATCTCACCATGATGACCCTCGAGACACTCATGGACAAGTTGATGACTCACGAACTAGATCTCAAGGAATTTAAAGAACCCACTCCCAAGGAGAAGATAATTACTCTCAAGGAGCATCACAAGAAGGTCACAAATTATGACTCCGACGACGATGAATCTCAAGATGGGAAAGTTGACCTGATCACTCAGAACTTCAAAAAATTCCTAAAGCTTGAGAGATCAAAGAAGAAGGAGCTTAATGACAACAATGATAAAAAGCTTATATGCTACAACTGCAAAAGGCCAGGCCACATGATGAAAGATTGCTCCAAAGCAAAAAAAGAAAATCGATATGAACGATCAAAATAAAGGAGAATCTTTGTCTCACAAATATGCAAATACAAGCATCTGGTGTGAAAGTGAAGCTAGCGATTCGGAAGAAGAAAGCCCTCGATATGCTACAAAAGTATTATTAACGGTATTAACTAACGAGGTAAAAGATAATCATTTACATAAAGAGTTTTCTTATAATATGTCACTACCACATCCTGAAAATAGGGGTATTTTTTTTGTTTTATAATTATAGGTATTGTGTGTATTTATCTTAAATAATTGCATGATATGTGTATATATATATATGCATATTATATATAGTGTTCATTAATGCATGAGTTAGTAGACTAGACCTAGATGCCCACTAGATGGAGCCTTAGCCGAAATATAGTGTTATGGATTTAATTTGTAATTTTGGGATTAATTATTTAGGGTTATAATTAATTATTGTGATTTTATTTAATTGTTGTGCCTTACCGTTGCTTCGATATTTGGAGAGCTACCCTAGCTTTTGTCTTCTAACAAATTTCACACCCTTGTCCTAGATGTGCCCGTCCTTCATTCTGATCTTTGTGTAACTTATGACTATGCTCTCTTGTGCTTCATTTTAGTCGCATAATATTCGTTACGGACGTTTATTTTAAATTCTATATAAATTCAACTTTGTATCTTTATGCGTTCCAATCAAAATTGAAGACACAATCTTGACCCATTTTGTGCAACCCAAATTATGATGATATTCTATTCTGAGTCTTTTACGTCCATGACACTTATGTCCCACCTAATTTTAATCCCATGTACTTTCAATTAATTTTAGAACATCATTTACATTAATTTTAATTAAATTGGTGTAAGGACCCAACTTGACCCAAAACTAGACCCAACACCAAACAAAACCCTCATTTACACCCTCAAGACTCTTACTAAACATCAAACATTATTTTTATCCAATACATCACACCAAACATGGTATTTTCCCTCATTTAATTCAAAACCCACTTTCTGTATAATTTTTCCAATTGTTGGGGACTTAATTGCAAAACTGCAATGATGTGTCACCATCCTATTGGTTTAAACAAATGAAGAACCAACCCCCCTTCCTTTGACCGTTCAACCGTCTCTCTCTCTCCTCATTTTTGTTTGAATTTTCTCCATGTTGAATCATAGCCATCCATTTAAAATGGAGCCATCCCCACCACACAACACCTTCACCTATATATATATATATATATATATATATATATATATATATATATATATATATATATATGATCCCTCAAAACCCTTCTTCCAATGCAAACCCTATCCCCATGTGTACTTGGTCGACCCTAATCCCTAGGTTGTCAACATTATCTCCTCCCACATGCAAAAACCACCATCTCCATTATATTTCTTCACCACCACCAAAACAACACAACACCACCTAAACCCTAAACCAAAATCAACCCTAAACCAACCATAAACTGCCGGAACCCGACCTTCCTCCGGCCATCCACTGCCGGGACAGTCACCAGCAGAAACCACCCGCTCCAAAATAGCCGTTCACCATCTCCCTCTCCTTCGCCTAGCCGAGACCTCGCCGGAGATGACCCACTGGACCATGGCAGCCCCGCAGTCCCTCGTCGACCTCACCTCTCATCTTCCCTCTTCCTCCTCCGCCTGAACGACCCAGACCCGCCTCCTGCCTCGCCGGAGTTCGACTGAACCTCGCCGAAGTTCATTCATTCCCTTCCCGTTTGCCTGCACGATCGAAGACTCCTCCACACGCCACCCTTTCCATCCGTCCTCGTTGCCTCCACACGACGCAGCATACCCCGGCCGCCTGAAGCCATCACCCGAGCCATTGCAACCCACCTGTCGACTCCCCATTGAACGCCTGGACCATCGTAAACTTTGCCAACCCGCTGACAGTCGACCCTGCGCTGAGCAACTCGCTGCCATCTCCTCTTCCTCGACACCACCGTTCACATCTCCACCCCTCGACGAACTCTACATCACCACCACCAGCCCCATCAACGAAGAGCAGCCCCGACGTCCCTGTCCTCCACCTCGCCTGAGCTGCCTGAGCTCCTCCGGCATCATCACCATCACCTTCACCATCATCTCCACCATTATCATCACCATCATCATCGTCGTCGTAGTCATAATCATCGCTATCATCGTAGTTATCATTATCGTCACCATCGTCATCGTTGTCATCATCGTCAACATCGATCCCGTACGTGGCTGCCAAGGTTCGTACCTGTCCCCTCCTCCGTAATTTTTATGTATGAATGTGTATGTATATATTAGTATAGGTATTTAGTCTGTGTTAATATATATATATATATATATATATATATATATATATATATATATATATATATATATATATATATATATAAAGTATATGAACCCAATTGGTATATATGTATAGTATATGTATTCCCTAGTATATGTTAATATATATATACTAGGGAATACATATACTATACATATATACCAATTGGGTTCATATACTTTATATATATATATATATATACTAGGGAATACATATACTATACATATATACCAATTGGGTTCATATACTTTATATATATATATATATATATATATATATAAATTCAATTAGTGTACATACACTAGTATATATTGTATATGTAATAAATTGGTATATATATATATATATATATATATATATATATATATATTGTAAGTAACTAATAATATATGCTAGTAAATCATATGTATAATATGTATATGTACTAGGCGACCCGAGTGTAACCACGGATACCCCATAGATTACATTGACCTGTGATCATGTAACATGTTAGCAGACTGCCATATGTACACTGACGTACTGGCAAGGTCCGTATCATTGAGTGTCTGTTATGTGCAGCAATTACAGATACGACACCCGCGCAATTAAACGCGCACTTGACCCTAGTTGACCAGTGTCATACCTAGCGTAGCCCCTGAGTTCAGAGTATTTATGATTGCGTGTATGTTAGTGTGATGTCTGATGCAATATTGTATTTAATGATGTCTTTAGGACTGTTGGATTTTCAGACAAGACCTCGAAAATCGGACATTATTATTACCAGCTAAGGACCACAGGCAAGTACATTCTCTGACAGTTTTTATTATATTGATTATCTCTATAATTCTAGTTGTATAGAGTACATGATTCCGACGAGTTGGCATCATCGAGACCTGTCACGAGGAGTCATGATTCGGAATCCATCGTGCTAGCTAGGGAACGGGAAAATATTAGTAGATTATGTGATCATACCCAACTCTACATGAATCATAGCTCACCCACACCTCATGTCGGTGCAGCCTGACCATTACATGCCTCATAGCCTGTTATGTGTGATTAGCCTGACTATTGCTTGCATCATAGCTATCCGGATTGTTAGCCTGACCTTACATGAATCATAGCTAGTCATACATATCAAGCCTGATCAGTCCCAAGCCGATAATATGATATGCTGATGTTTCACACACTTAGTTAGATATTCTTGACATGTATCTCTAGTATATTGATCTAGCATCTCTATATGTTCTAGTTATTGTTCTAGTACTCATTATATTAGAAATTATTGTTTTAGCATACACTTGTATTTCTATTTCATTGCTAGATGTACATTGATGATGATATGTTCCAGTATTCTTTATTCCAGTACTTCTTTATTGTCACGCCCCGGATTATCGAACCTGGCACGAATCACCGTGCCTCGGCGCGCCGGACGCGAATCACCGTGCCCGTCCCGCGGGTGCGAGGAAGGGGATGGATGTGGCCCGCACGAGTGTATCGGGGGACGTGATGCCGTACGGGCCTAGGGTTGCGCCCGCACAAGGCCAATCATTTAAGTTGATAGTTGGCTATCATCGCATCAATCGAGTAAGCAACGGAAAGGGACTTGTTACAATGCAATGCATTTAGCCAACTGAGTATTCGGGACAATCGAGGCAACTTTGGTTCCTTTAGCAAAGGCATTCGTTCATTCCATACATTATGTCCCTTATACGATAGCATCTCGGGGCAACAATTGAAACCAGGATTCCGGATCTTAGGGACTGTAGCACGCCTATCGCTCCCTCGGACGATCCAGTACCTGCAAGCAAGTAAATTATTGATGGGTCAGCACTTTATACAAGTACTGGTGAGATAAAACAACTGAACAGAAGCAAGCATTCACTGAAACCAACACTAAGTAATTATATTATAAAATATTATTGTCACGCCCCGGTTCCATGGATAAGGAACCGAGACACGTGGCAATGGCCAGCAGTGTACTTCGGCGGGCTTTCCAATCTAATAGTCCCGTCGGAGTACACTTAAGCTGTGAAGTACAAGGAATAACCCAACACATAACACAAGTATTCTCAATATAAATCTTATCCACAGGCAGCAATATAAGAGCACAATAGAAGTAAATACAACGACTAATGTGCAGGAAGGAAAAATCTAAATATGTATCAAGTACAAATACTAGAGTAGTCACGCGGGGACAAACCCGCTAGCACAAATAGACTAGAATGAAAGTAAGCAATAAGATAACTTGGGACGGCAGCAGGTAACTAGATAATGATACCGTCCCAAGGAAAGAGTCACTACCAGCGATTAGGCGAAGTCCTCAGGAATGACCTCGTCCTCGGCAGTGAGTACAGCAGCTGGATAGATGCCCGGTCCGTAGTCCTCCGGGTAATCCTCGTAGCCTACACCTGGAAGGGAACCAGGTCCTCAGAGGGACGTAACAAGGTACAAAAAAACAACATGCCAGGTAAACAGATAGTAGAAGTACAACAATAGGGTAATCTATCATATCCATACTAGTGTGACACAGTTAAAGACAATGTTCGACGCGTGGGCCGTCCAAAATAAAACCGCAGCTCCGAACACAAAGACACACGGGTCGTACCGTAGATCCAGGCACAGAGACATACGGGTGTTACCACTATACTATAAAACAGGATAACTACATATACATATATAAGCGCGTGCAGAGTAGCCCAAACGTCTAGTAACTGTCTTCCCCTTCCCAACGGTCAACGATTGTGCGTTGAACCTGAACCTCTAACTACAGTCTCGGCACAAGAATTTAACTCAACAGACGCGACCCTAAGGTCATCCCAATCTCTGGTCATGATGTCAGTATCAGGATACAGGAATCTGGCACGATCACAGTATATGAATGTATCCTGGGGCATCGATGCACTCTGGTACGTGCATCGAGGTGCTATGAAGCATCAGTAATTAATCTATGATGTTAGTCGAATGTCAACACCCGGTCGTGAACCAGACACGGAGTATCGAACATCAACATAAATACGCGCACGAGTACATAAAGAACAACAATATCTATAAACTGAAATACTGGGTGGCAAGGTACACTTGCCT
The DNA here is from genome assembly GCA_036927795.1 of Iris macrosiphon. Taxonomy (NCBI): domain Eukaryota; kingdom Viridiplantae; phylum Streptophyta; class Magnoliopsida; order Asparagales; family Iridaceae; genus Iris; species Iris macrosiphon. Next base: position 207,074,446 of record JAYESA010000006.1, on the reverse strand, counting down.
GCGTGCGGCTGCTGATGACGGGGATCTGGTACCGCGTCCAAGTCCTCAGGTCCTGCAGTACCTAGTGAAGAGATACAAACTAGAATCAATAATCTACTTAAGACTGACAGGTGTGCTACACACATCTACATCTAAACTCAGTCTCAATAATTAACTAATATTTTACCGTCCTCAATCTTTGACTCATGATCCGATATAATACCTATTTCAAAATAAATCACCTGCTTAATATCATCAGGCCCAATCCTCAATTATGATATTTGGCTAATCACAACCTTATCCTATCGTTAATTTCCACAGGTGTTCACATGTGCGTTGATGTCACAAACTCATGCAAGAATTAATATTCATCGTTTCTCCTCAGTGTTTAATTGCAAGCACAACAACCATAGTCAAAAGTGTATGTATTAATTCATAATCCCAACATCACACCCTAGCATCTGTACTTAGTGTATATCCCTAATTTCATGATGCATCCAAACCTCTAACTAACTAAAGCATATTTTAGTTCCTAAACTAAATTTAAAAGTATTTACTTCCATTTCCATGGTAAAAAGAAATCCTAAGATTTATCATTAACTCATGCTTATCACACCACACTACACTTAAGCCCTAACTAATAACCAAGTCCTTATATATCCAACATTATGAAACACCACCCTAGGTAGCAATATACACATCCAGATATATAACTAAACCCTATTTAAAATTGATAATAACTTCTGGAATTTAAACCAAGAGAGAAAGGGGAAGTCGACCTCGACGATGATGCCGGAGCACGACGGGTGGAGGGTGGCCGCGGGGTGGTGGTGAACTAGGGGCGATGGTGGTCGAACAGCGGGGGAAAGAGATCTGCAGCGTCGGCGGGAAGAGCTTCAGCGGGGGGAACCATTGCGTCCGGCGGCGGGGACGCACGGCCTTGGGTCGGGGTGGCTCAGCCGCGGGGTGAGCACAGTGCTGCTGGACGGCTGGACCGGATTACACTGCAGGGCGGTCGGGGAAGTTCCGGCAGGCGGTCGAGAAGCAAGCCGGTCGGGAAGCTGCTCAGGCGGGCTGGAGTTTACAGCGGCCACCGGTGGGAACTTTAGTCGGAGCTGCCTCTGTCGGGCTGACGCACAGCGGCGGTCGACCACTGAGGAGGGCGGCTGCTGCACCGTGGCCGGAGTAGTCTATGGAGATTATTGGAAGAGGAAGAAGAGTCTAAGAAAGAAGAAGAAGAAGAAGAAGAAGAAGAAAGTAATGAAGGAAGAAGAAGCTTTGCATGGGGGGTTTACATGAAGAAGTGAGGAGAGAGAGAGAGATTTTTATGTGGATCAGGGCCGGTAGGTTTTTGGTTGAGGGTGGGGTGTAGGAGCTACTTTATAGGGGAGTGTGTGGAGTAGATGGAGGGTTGGGATCCAGCCATTCAAAATGGATGGTTGGGATTAAACATGAAGGGAAAGAGGTTTCTTCATGAGGGGAATGGGTGGGTGAGAATGGGACCCTATTTTGGGACCCTCTCATTTGTTCATGGCCAATAGGATATTGCCACACAATTTAATATCTGCCTCATATACATGTCAACTAGTATCTCTGAGGATTGCCCAACTCGGAAAGGCAAGAAATGTGCAGACTTTGTGAGTCTGTCTACGACAACCCAAACTGCATCCTTTCCGCTAGGGCTTCGCGAAAATCCTGTGATGAAGTCCATGGTAATGTGTTCCCACTTCCACTCAGGAATGGGGAGTGGCTGCAATAATCCTGCAGTCCTCTGATGTTCAGCCTTGACTTGCTGACAAACTAAATACTTCGCTACAAATCTTGCAATTTCCCTCTTCATCCCATGCCACCAGAAATGCTGCCTCAAGTCTCAGTACATCTTCGTACCCCCGGGATGAATGGAATAAATCGAGCTATGAGCCTCGGTCATCAACACTTGGCGTAGCTCACCACTCGGAACATATAGGCGATCTCCACACCTCAATGTTCCGTCTTCATGAATCCTGAGTCCCGTCTGCATGCCGGCTTCTGTTCTCTCTCGCAGACGTCGAAATCTCGCATCTGTAGGCAATGCTGCCTTGTTCCTCTCAATCAAACTAGACTGAACCTCAAGACTGGCCATCTGTCCATCCATGCCTGGCAATACGATCTCTATTCCAAGCTTCTGGAGATCCTCTAGCAACTGTCGCTGCGTCGTCAAAAAGTATGCCATGGGCTTCCTGCTTAAGGCATCTGGTACGACGTTTGCCTTGCCAGGGTGGTACTGCAACTCAATGTCATAATCTGTCATCAACTCTAGCCAACGTCTCTGCCTCATGTTGAGCTCCTTCTGCGTGTAGACGTACTTCAGGCTTTTATGATCTGTATAAATCTCAACACGCTCACCATAAAGGTAATGTCTCCATAGCTTTAGTGCAAATATCACCGCAGCTAACTCCAAGTCATGCGTCGGATAGTTCTTCTCATGAACTCTCAGCTGTCTTGATGCGTAGGCTATCACCTTGCCGTGTTGCATCAGTACACATCCCAATCTGCTTCCTGACTGTCACGACCCGCACCCGAAAATCGGGCATGAGCCGTGGGTACGTCCAGCCTATGCCGCAGAATCGGTGGTAGAACGCTGTAAAGGTCCGTTCTAGGTCAACCATTTCTATCTATAACTCACAGAAAAAATCGGCCATGACCTCTCCAAAAGGAGGGCAACCACGCAATATATATAGGAATAAATCATCTCCAAAAGGAGGGCAACCACGCAATATATATAATCTCTCAATCACAAAAACTAGGGGAAGAAATAAAGCACGATATGATATCAAAAAGAAAACCAAACCAAAGAGAGCAAGACAATATCCAAAAATATACAGTCCAAGGCCATAATAGCTACAATAACTCACAACATCAAAAGAATAAGTACAATTATCCAAAATAAACCACTGGAAACAACCCAGGAAACCCACCTAGCTAACTAGGGCGCTAACGGCGTCTCCTCGGCGCACTCCTCCTCAGTCTCGGGGTCACAACCCTCGTCAACACCCGGCCCGTAGAACGTCGGGCAATAGTCCTCAGGATCCTCTGGAAAAAATATGCCCAGTCAGGACTGGAGCAAAGTACATAACTCTGAAAGCAACTCCAAATACATGGTAAGGTGTATATGACGAGCAATAGAAAAGTATACAAGATGCACAGGAAATAAATATATACTGGAGCACAATAAGTAGCTGCAATGTAAACGGGAGAACAATACAAGTAGTGGGAAAAGTAACTGCAGGTGAGAAATATGAATACTAGCTAAGTGCCTTGAGCACAAGTTCGTTATATGATCGGCTTAGGTTGCACATGAAAAACACTACGATAACTCCATTAAGCGTGAGTTGTATAACCGACATACACATGAATACTGTTTGGCTTTGATCACATAACCAACTCCTACTCCCCTCCCCCACTAATACCATTGGATCCAACCACAACACGCTACGTACATGATAATAGCTCGCGCACATGAACGCGAGAGCACAAGAAGCACATGATAGCACATGAGAATTAATACCCGAAGCACATGATAAAATACACGTGATAGAGTATCCGCTGAACACGGTAAGGGGGATAGCATCTCATGACGGGATCCACTAGTACCAGCTCGTGTAATAATGTGTCAGAATCAAGTATTATAGTTCTAGAACAGGTGATATAAACGCTATCATGAAATGAAAACTATCAGAGGTAGGTACTCGCCTGATGTTCTGAGCAACTGATGAGGATCGAGATCCGGACCGGTGTCGCAAGAACCTAATGCGAAAAGCAGAATTAAACAGGGTTCTAAGGATTTAAACTGATATAAAATAATTAAAAATAGGCTTTTAGGGCTATTCTAGGTCGAACGGGTCAAACCGGTGAAAATTGGGTCAAAAAGTTAACCCGGGGCCCAAAAAGTCAACTCTAGGTTAAAACTAGGTCAAACGTTGACTTTTATGGTCAACGGGGACAATTATGGTCAAAGCTAGGTCAAACTAGGGTGCCCCTGAAATTCTAGGTCAAACCGAGCTCATTAAGCTACTAATCGAGATACCGGGATACCCTCGGTATCCGATACCTCGCCCTAGGCCACGCACTCCGCCTAAACCCGCTAAAACCTATGCTAGCATGCGTAATTATATATACATAAGCATATAAAAATCACTCCAATGCATTTCCTAGGCTAATGCTCAAATACCCCGCTCGAAACTCAATACCTTGGATATCTCAAGGTATTGAGATACCTCGGTATCTCAAGGTATTGAGATACCGCTCCCAAACCCCTCTAACTAGCTATACCTTGAGATACCTCGGTATCTCAAGGTATTGAGATACCGCTCCCAAACCCCTCTAACTAGCTATCTAGATAATAATTATACACCTAGTTATTAATCTAGGCTAGAAAATATAGATATCTACCATATTTATATATATCTAAGTATGTATATACCTATATACATATATATATACACACATATATACCAATACCCATTACCTTACCTATACACATATATATATATAACTATAGGTATATAGATATCTATATCTTAGATAGATATATATATATATATCTAAGTATCTAGCTATCTACTTATCTAGTATCTATAAACCTAACTATCTACCTATCAATTACCTATCTATCTAATTATCCATCTATCTATCTAAGTAAGTAACTATCTATCTAAGTACCTATTTAATCTAACTAGCTATCTATCTATCAACTAATCTATCTAACAATCTATATATATAGCTAACTATAGATATATATATATATCTATATATATATATATCACTCTCTCTCTCCCTCACTAGCTACTGTGAATGCTGCTGCTGCTCGCCTAAGACGCTGTTGCTGCTATGCCTTTGCTGCTGCGGCTGCTGCATAGTGTTGCTGTTGCTGCTGGCTTTGCTGGTGCTGTGCTGCTGTTGCTGGCAGTTCCCCCCCCCCCCATCTCACAAGCACACACACACACACACTCCTATATACTTATATATATATCACTCTATATATATATATATATATATATATATATATATATATATATATATATATATATATATATATATATATATATATATATATATATATATATACATACATATATCTATTTATATATACCACTAGATAGATATATATATACACACACTTATATATATATATACTAACACACTCACTAACACACTCACAACACTAATACACACACACACTTAAACACATATCAACACACACATAATTATATACATATACATAGCTATGTATATATATATATATATATAAACCTATTTATATATATATATACACACTCTCAAGTATATATATACACTTATACATATATATATATATATATATATATATATATATATATATATATACACACACACAAGCACACTTACACATATACATATATATATACACATAGACATATACATACACAAGTACATAGATATAAATACACACATATATATAAATATATATACATAAACACACATACATATATATATAAATATATCTATATCTATATATAGACACATATATATATATATATATAAAGACACAACACCACAACCACAACACACAACAACACGCCCCACTCACGCCCAACGACCCCGACACTCACCAACACCCTAAAATATATAAAATATAACTCAAAAACTCTAGCACACACTCTCCGATACTAACCCAACGCGCGCACAAGCCCGAAACGAGGAAACCAAGTCGAAATGGCAGTTCGGTCATTTCGACGAATACGTGGTGCGCGGCTCGGAAAACCTCCTGAAACACACACCAAACGAACTCAAAATCGGCCCAAAATTTACCCACGTGCTCTAAACGATGTCTAGATCCTAGAAAAAGTGCTATCCCATCGATTCTAGGCCCGTGGCTGAAATGCACATGCACTTAGAATCGGCGACGACGAAAAACCCCAATTTTGCCCGAAATGCCCGTTTCTCCGCGACACGACTTCCTGTGTCCGAACGGAGACACGCACTCACCCTCAAGACACCCGACAATGTCTACCTAGGTCTGTCTAACCTAGGGCATCACCCAAAATTGGGCCAAATTTGGATTCCACCCGAAATTGACACAAAACCTAATGTCAAAGTCTCTAAACTCAACCAAACTAGTTCCAACTTCCTCCCACGGGTAGGCTTAGGGTCTAGGAAGGTTCTACAACACTAATTATACTACATAAAATTAATTAGCAAGGGAAAAGTTAGGTTTTACCTCTTGGGAGTTGAAATCCCAAGGCCAAAGTCTCCGATCTACTTGGAATCACCTCCTTCAAGCTCCAAGCCACCAAATCTAGCCTCCACACTAAATCTAGGCTCCTCACACCTAAGTTAGGGAAAAAGCAAGGTTAGGGGTAGCATAAAGAAGAAGGAATGGAAGAAAGAAGGAAGAAAAATGGAGAAGAACTCACCTTGAAGAAGAAGGAAGAAGAAAGAAGAAGTGGAGAAGAAGAAGAAGTGAAGAAGAAGTGAAATATGAAGAGAAGGGGGGCTGCTGCTGTGTTCCCACGGATGGGGGCTACTGTGGGAACCGGCCACCTAAATAAAGGGGTTTACAATTCTCCAAATGCCCAAAATGCCCTCCCCTAAATTAGTTTTGGGTTTCAGGTTCCAAAAGCACTCAAACTAACTCCAAATCTCTCCCACTAACCCACTAAAAATATAATAATAATTCTAAGCCCCAAAATAATTCTCATAAGGGTGTGGGCTGGGTCGAACATGGGTCCACTAGGGTCTGACATTGGTCTAGGCTAGCCAAAACCCTAAAACAATCATTAAAAAAATAATATAATCACTAAATAAACATAATTAATTAAATACAATACACAATTTACCAAATAAAAATAAAAAAAATAACCTTATTTTCTAGAATTGGGTAGTGACAAGCCTACCCTCCTTAAAATAATTTCGTCCTCAAAATTAAAAAGACGAAACTAGGACAGGAATGCAAAGAAAGAACCATACCTCAGGGCTCGAAGAGATAGGGGTATCGCTCGCGTATTTCATCCTCCCTCTCCCAGGTCGACTCACCTGGAGAGTGATGCCTCCATGCGACGCGAACCAAGGGAATAGTCTGGTTTCTCAACACCTTCTCCCGCCGATCCAGAATCTCCACCGGCTGCTCTGGATAGCTAAGAGTAGGGCCCACCTCGATCTCCGAGTGATCCAATACGTGACTGGGATCCGCCACGTACCGTCTCAACTGTGACACGTGGAACACATCATGAACTCCCTCCAGCGTAGGCGGCAACTCAAGCCTATACGTCAGGGCGCCAACCCTCTCAAGGATATGGAAGGGTCCGACGAAACATGGGCTAAGCTTCCCGCCTCCAACGAAGCGAATAGTACCCCGCGTCGGAGAAATCCTCAGGAACACCAGATCTCCAACCTAGCACAAACAAGGTCTCTGCACTTAGTCTAAAATAAGCAAACACAAGCAAACACAAGAACAAAATCTAGATTCTAAGCTATACCTCGAACTCCAACGGTCTCCGGTGGCTATCGGCCTAATGCCGCTGCCTGTCCTGCGCCACCCGAAGTCTATCTCTAATGAGCTTGACCTTCTCCGCTGCATCAACCACCATCTCCGGGCCAAGCAAAGCTCTCTCACCTACATTATCCTATGATAACGGAGTGCGACACCTCCGTCCATACAAAGCCTCAAAAGGTGACATCTCGATACTGGCTTGGTAGCTGTTGTTGTAAGCAAACTCTACCAAGTGCAAGTGATCCTTCCAAGAGCCTCTGAAATCCAAAACACAAGTCCGAAGCATGTCCTCAAGTGTCTGAATGGTCCTCTCTGACTGACCATCTGTCTGTGGGTGATACGCACTACTAAACTTGAGCTGGGTGCCCAAGCTAGCCTGCAGACTCTTCCAGAAATACGAAGTAAAGCGACTGTCCCGGTCTGATACTATGCTCACAGGAACTCCATGCAGTCTGACTATCTGGCGCACATACATCTCTGTTAGTCTCTCTGTAGACGTACCCACTTTGAATGGTAGAAAGTGGGATGATTTGGTCAACCTGTCCACGATGACCCAAATCGCATCCTTCCCGCCTGGAGAACGAGGAAGTCCAGAAACAAAATCCATGGTCACATGCTCCCATTTCCACTCCGGAATGGGTAACGGCTGGAGCAATCCTCCTGGCCTCTGCCTCTCCGCCTTCACCTGCTGGTACACTAAGCATCGGGATACGAAGCGTGCTACCTCCCGCTTTATCCCGTACCACCATACATGCTGTCTCAGATCTCTATACATCTTGTTGGCACCTGGATGCATAGAGTACTGGGATAGATGCGCCTCCTGGAGAACCTCCTCGCGCAACGACCCACTCGGCACACACAACCTGGTACCGTGCCGCAAAGAACCATCATCAGCAATGGTGAAGTCATCTGCTAATCCCATATGAACCTGCGCCCTGTTGCTCCTCAGGGACTCATCCTCAAACTGTGTAGCCCTGATCCGGTCTACCAACTCTGACTGAATCTGTAGTCCCCACATCTGCATCTCAACTCCAGGCACTATCACCTCAATGCCTAAGCTCTCTAGATCTGCCAGAAGATAACGATCTGTAGTCAGGCACATAGCTACCGGATACCTGCTCAACGCATCCGCAACTACGTTCGCCTTCCCTGGATGATACTGCAATGATATGTTGAAGTCTTTCATCAACTCCAACCATCTCCTCTGCCTCATGTTCAGCTTTTTTTGGGTAAACACATACTTCAAGCTCTTGTGGTCTGTGAAGATCTCCACACGCTCTCCGTATAAATAGTATTTTCACAACTTTAGAGCAAAGATGACCGCCGCCAACTCCAAATCGTGGGTAGGGTAGTTCTTCTCATGAGGACGTAATTGCCTAGAAGCATAGGCAATCACCCTCCCATTCTGCTGCAATACACAACCCAGTCCCTTCCCCGATGCATCACTATAGATAGTGAATCCTCCAGAACCTGATGGCAACGTCAACACTGGAGCTGTCGTCAACCTCCTCTTCAGCTCATCAAAGGCAACCTGGCACTCCTCTGACCAAACAAACTCTACGTCCTTTTGGGTCAGCCTGGACAACAGCTCTGCAATCCGGGAAAAATCCTGAACAAATCTCCTGTAGTAGCCTGCCAGCCCCAGGAAACTCCTGACCTCGGCTACTGAACTCGGAGCACTCCATGCCTTAACTGCCATGATCTTTCTCGGATCCACCGAGATACCCTCTCCAGTCACCACATGACCAAAGAATTCAACCTTGTCAAGGAAGAACTCACACTTCGAAAGCTTCTCCTTCCTGAGAGTCTCCAGCACTATCCTCAGATGCTCCTCGTGCCCCTCTGGGTTCTTCGAATACACCAAGATATCATCGATAAACACCACCACAAACCTATCCAGATGTTGATGGAACACCTTGTTCATCAGATTTATGAACACTGTCGGGGCATTAGTCAACCCAAACGGCATCACCAAGAACTCATACTGCCCATATCTGGTTCGAAAAGCTATCTTCGGAATATCCTCCTTCCTGACCTTCACCTGGTGGTAGCCTGTCCTCAGATCAATCCTGGAAAACACCCTCGCTCCGCTCAACTGGTCAAAAAGATTATTAATACGCGGCAGCGGATACTTGTTCTTGATTGTGAGGATGTTCAGAGCCATGTAGTCGATACACATCCGTATCGACCCATCCTTCTTCGGCACAAAAAGTACCGGAGCACCCCACGGAGAAGAACTAGATCTGATAAATCCTTTGTCCTGAAGCTCATCCACCTGCTTCTTCAACTCTACCAACTCACTGTAGCTGACTCTATAGACGTGCTGGGATATCGGCTCCACGCCTGGCACCAAGTCTATAGAGAACTCCACGTCTCTGTCCGGAGGTAACCCTGGCAACTCCTCTGAAAAGACATCCATATACTCCTATATCAGTGGATGTAGCGACCTCGGCTCTACCACCAGGGCTCCGCAGAAGACTCCCTCGGTCTGCCCCGCTGCTCCTCTGGCAAACTGAAACTCTGGCTCACCTGGCGGACTAAACAAAACTCTGCCTCCACGACAATCTATACTAGCATAATGCGTACTCAACCAATTCATCCCGAGTACAATATCGTAGCTCAGAAGTGGCATTACGAGTAGGCACACACTCAACTCCCGGCCTCCCAAGGTAACTCTCCGGTCTCTGCAGATATCACTGACTAGGATGATACCACCCCGGGTCATGATCTTACAGAGTCTAGCTAAAGGTTCAGCAACAAGATAGTGTCTAATAGTAAAAGATACAGACACAAAGCTATGGGAAGCACCAGAATCAAATAAAGCAAGTGCTGGAATAGAATCAAGGAGAACAGAACCTGAGATAACATCACCAACTGGCTCGGCCTCGTCTACGGTCAGGGCAAAAGCTCGCCCTTGGTGTCCTCCTTGGTGCTGCTGCTGGTGCTGGGCGAACCTCTGCTGCGGAGTCTGCAAAGTCTGTCCTCTCTGCTGCGTTACAGGTGCTCTGGCTGGTGCCCTCTGAGCGGCTCCTCCGCCCTGAGCTGTACGGGCAAGCGCTGAAGGACAATCCTTCAGCTGGTGATCTGCGGTGCCACACAATAAATATCTGCCCAGCCTCTTTCTGCATATGCCCCATCCGTGCCCTGGCTTCCTACAGAAAGGGCAAACGATGGGCTGCCTCTGGCCCTGCTGCTGTCCCTGCCTCTGCTGCTGGGGCGCCTGCCGGAATGGCGCACGACCCTGACCCTAGTGCTGCTGGGTCTGCTGGAATGGCCTCTTGGCTGGGCCTGCACTGCTACCTGCTTCCGAAGTATCTCTGCTCCTCTTGGTCTTCAGCTCTAAATCATCCTCAGCCCTCTGTGCGTCGCTGACAATCTGCTCAAAGGTCGCCTCGCGGTCGCAACTAGTCAAGGACTTGACCGCCATGACCAAGCCCATACGGAACTTCCGCGCCTTCGCTGCCTCAGACAACCCCTCAACAAATCTGCCCAGACGGCAGAACTCCGCTGCATACTCATCCACTAGCATACTCCCCTGGACGAGCGCCTCAAACTGACTCTCTAAAGCACTGAGAGCCACATCCGGGAAGAACTTCTCCTTGAAAAGCTTCTTGAAAGCCTCCCAAGTCAGTCCCGGAGCTGATATCCGCATATCCGTGCGGTACCAAGTGAGGGCAAGGTCGAACATCTGGCTACCCGCTGCCTCGATCTGCATGCTGGCTGGGATCATCGCCAGCCTAAAGATGCCCTCTATATGCTCGATCCAGTCGTCGGCGTACAGGATCCCCTCTGTGCCGCGGAACTCCTTAGGTCGCATCCTCTAAAAATCGATAATAGTACCCGGCCTAGGGTACTGAGCCTGCTCTGGCTGTGGCTGGATCTGAGCTACTCTGTCGACCGCTGTCATAGCCACCTGATGAGCATTCTCAATGCCCATCCTCATAACATCTGCCTGGCGGTGTTGCGCATCCATCATCTCTCGGAAGAATATGAACAACTGCGTAGCATCCACTGGCGCAGGCGGTGGTGGTGGAGGTACCACCGGAACAACTGGGGTGACTCTCGGATCAATGGGAGTAAGGGGATCTCCGAGAGAAACTAACGCTCCCCCAACCGCAGGAGTGGCGAGTGGAGCAGTAGCGGCTGCCGAAAGTCGAGCAGGTCGAGAGGTGGCAGACCTCTCGGTGGCAGCTGCTGGGACGGTGCGCTGAGATCTGGTCTTCGGAGGCATCCTGAACACAGATCAAAAGAAGTCAATACAGTGCAAAAAACGATAACATCAAAGAAGGACAGTAATATTATAAAAGAAAACAGTTTCAGGAAAATTAAGATAGCAAAAGAAATCAGGAAGGGTCCTAGTTGTGATTGAGCACACTCTCTCTCAGCCTATATCCTATATCCTATTGCAGGTAAACCTAAAAACTAGACCTGCATGGGCCGCCACCAAAAACGTGTCATGACCCGCACCCGAAAATCGGGCATGAGCCGTGGGTACGTCCAGCCTACGCCGCAGAATCGGCGGTAGAACGCTGTAAAGGTCCGTTCTAGGTCAACCATTTCTATCTATAACTCACAGAAAAAAATCGGCCATGACCTCTCCAAAAGGAGGGCAATCACGCAATATATATAGGAATAAATCCTCTCCAAAAGGAGGGCAACCACGCAATATATATATAATCTCTCAATCACAAAAACTAGGGGAAGAAATAAAGCACGATATGATATCAAAAAGGAAACCAAACCAAAGAGAGCAAGACAATATCCAAAAATATACAGTCCAAGGCCATAATAGCTACAACAACTCACAACATTAAAAGAATAAGTACAATCATCCAAAATAAACCACTGGGAACAACCCAGGAAACCCACCTAGCTAACTAGGGCGCTAACGGCGTCTCCTCGGCGCACTCCTCCTCAGTCTCGAGGTCACAACCCTCGTCAACACCCGGCCCGTAGAACGTCGGGCAATAGTCCTCAGGATCCTCTGGAAAAAATATGCCCAGTCAGGACTGGAGCGAAGTACATAAATCTGAAAGCAACTCCAAATACATGGTAAGGTGTATATGACGAGCAATAGAAAAGTATACAAGATGCACAGGAAATAAATATATACTGGAGCACAATAA
>JAYESA010000006.1:206966831-207056831 GCA_036927795.1 Iris macrosiphon | reverse complement strand
ATCTACAAGTATCACTAACAGGTACTATTCCACCTCCCGTAAGAATCCTCTTGACCTTCGGAAGGGGTGCGGTGGCTATTCTATGGGTAGCCACAAAACTAGCAGCTATAAAAGAGTGTGTGGCACCAGAATCAAATAGGAATAATGCTGGTAATGAAGCTACTAAGATTGTACCTGAGATCACTTCTCCAGCTGTCTCAGCCTCCTCTATGGTCATAGCGTAGGCCTGCCCTGTCTCGGTGCCGGTGCCCTTGGCTGCTGCTGTTGAACCTGTTGGTATCGATCTCCCTGTGGAGCCAAGGGTGGCCTCCTCTGGTTTCCCCCTGGTGCTAGTGGTCGCTGTGCTCCAGCTCCTGCGTAAGGTGGCCTCAGTCCAGGAGGCTGTTGATAAGGCCTCGACGCTGGCAGGGCTGGTCGGTGAACCATCTGCACTGGATCTCTCTGCTCAGGGCAATCTCTGATGGCATGCTGGGCCGATCCATATCTCAAATATACGCCCAACCTTCGTCTACAGTCCCTCATCAAATGTCCCCTCTTGCTGCAGAAATGGCATGTGGGAATGACTGCTCCCTGCGGGGGTGATGCCTTCTGTTGCTGCTGCTGTACGAGAAGGCGCTTCGCAGGTCCTCCCTGCGGGGCTCGGACTGCTGATGACGATGCATAGGGGCGCTTCTGGCTAGCCTCCAACTTGTTGATACGGTCCTGGCGTCGTGCTGCAAGTAGTACCTCGGAGTAAGTGCTGGGGGCTGTGGACCCGATAAGCCTCTGGGTCTCATAACTCAGGCCCTCATAAAACTTCTCGGCCTTCGTTTCTTCAGTGGGGATCAGGTATGGTGCAAATCTGCTCAGGCAGAGGAACTCAGAATTGTATTCCTCTATAGTCATACTCCCCTGGATGAGGTTCTGGAATCTGCTCCGAAGCTCTGCTCGGGCGGTAGAGGGTATGTACATCTCCTGGAAGAGTCTGGAGAACTCTTCCCAGGTGGCACGATCCGGTCCCAAATGCTGCTCCTCGGAAAGCCACCAGTGATGAGCGTTGTCGGTGAGCTGCATCCTGACAGCCGTCATCCATCGGTGTCGGGGGAGGTCAGTAGCCTCTAGCTGGTGCTGAATGCCGGTAAGCCAAGCGTGGACCTCCGTCGGCTCCTCGGTGCCCGCAAAAGGTTCCGGCATCAAACGACGGAAGTCTATGACAGACCCTCGCGTCGGCTCGTATGCGAGTGGTGTCGCCTGCCCCAAGGCCGTCACGATGCTCTCTCTCAAGGTCTCAGCCTGGTGCTGCTGGGCCTGCTGGGCCTGCTGCTGAGCCTGCTGCTGGGCCTGCTGCTGGGCCTGCATCATCGCAAACATCATTTGGAATATCTGGGTTCCGTCCATCGGTTGCCCTGTGGGGAATGGCATATAGGGCATCTGGGGCAAAAATGGTGGAGGAGGTGGTAGCTGCTGCTCCTCCTGACTCGGGATCCTCTGATCCTCAGGTCCTGCCTGATGTGGAGTCTGGTGTCCGTCTGATGGCACCTCGGGATGTCCTGATGACTGTCCCATGGGAGCTGGAGTCAGTAGAAGGACCTGCTCCAGATCCGGTTCTCCGGATGATCCAGCGTCTCGGAGAACGTCGCCGGGCTGCGCGATACGTCCACTGCGAAGATTCATAACTCTGAAAAGAATCATGACTGCGATCAGCGTTTGAGGAAAATAAACAAGATGCAATTTGGTAAACGATATCGAGATATAGGTGTCATATGGAGGTTTCAAACTTTGTAGATGAGATTTCTAACTCTATTCCTAATTTGCAGGCTCGCTTGGCACAGTCAGGTGACCAAGACGATTTAAATCGGACCTGCATGGGCCACCATAAAAACCTTGTCATGCCCCGGTTCCATGGATAAGGAACCGAGACACGTGACAATGGCCAGCAGTGTACTTCGGTGGGCTTTCCAATCTAATGGGCCCGTCGGAGTACACTTAAGCTGTGAAGTACAAGGAATAACCCAACACATAACACAAGTATTCTCAATCTAAATCTCATCCACAGGCAGCAATATAAGAGCACAATAGAAGTAAATACAACGACTAATGTGCAGGAAGGAAAAATCCAAATATGTATCAAGTACAAATACTAGAGTAGTCACGCGGGGACAAACCCGCTAGCACAAATAGACTGGAATAAAAGTAAGCAATAAGATAACTTGGAACGGCAGCAGGTAACTAGGTAATGATACCGTCCCAAGGAAAGAGTCACTACCAGCGATTAGGCGAAGTCCTCAGGAATGACCTCGTCCTCGACAGTGAGTACAGCTGCTGGATAGATGCCCTGTCCGTACTCCTCCGGGTAATCCTCGTAGCCTACACCTGGAAGGGAATCAGGTCCTCAGAGGGACGTAACAAGGTACAAAAAAACAACATGCCAGGTAAACAGATAGTAGAAGTACAACAACAGGGTAATCTATCATATCCATACTAGTGTGACACAGTTAAAGACAATGTTCGATTCGTGGGCCGTCCAAAATAAAACCGCAGCTCCGAACACAGAGACACACGGGTCGTACCGTAGCTCCGAGCACAGAGACACACGGGTGTTACTACTATACTATAAAACAGGATCACTACATATACATATATAAGCGCGTGCAGAGTAGCCCAAACGTCTAATAACTGTCTTCCCCTTCCCAACGGTCAACGATTGTGCGTTGAACCTGAACCTCTAACTACAGTCTCGGCACAAGAATTTAACTCAACAGACGTGACCCTAAGGTCATCCCAATCTCTGGTCATGATGTCAGTATCAGGATACAGGAATCTGGCACGATCACAGTGTATGAATGTGTCCTGGGGCATCGATGCACTCTGGTACGTGCATCGAGGTGCTATGAAGCATCAGTAATTAATCTATGACGTTAGTCGAATATCAACACCCGGTTGTTAACTGGACACGGAGTATCGAACATCAACATAAATACGCGCACGAGTACATAAAGAACAACAATATCTATAAACTGAAATACTGGGTGGCAAGGTACACTTGCCTGCGTGCGGCTGCTGATGACGGAGATCTGGTACCGCGTCCAAGTCCTCAGGTCCCGCAGTACCTAGTGAAGAGATACAAACCAGAATCAATAATCTACTTAAGACTGACAGGTGTGCTACACACATCTACATCTAAACTCAGTCTCAATAATTAACTAATATTTTACCGTCCTCAATCTTTGACTCATGATCCGATACAATACCTATTTCAAAATAAATCACCTGCTTAATATCATCAGGCCTAATCCTCAATTATGATATTTGGCTAATCACAACCTTATCCTATCCTCAATTTCCACAGGTGTTCACATGTGCGTTGACGTCACAAACTCATGCAAGAATTAATATTCATCGTTTCTCCTCAGTGTTTAATTGCAAGCACAACAACCATAGTCAAAAGTGTATGTATTAATTCATAATCCCAACATCACACCCTAGCGTCTGTACTTAGTGTATATCCCTAATTTCATGATGCATCCAAACCTCTAACTCACTAAAGCATATTTTAGTTCCTAAACTAAATTTAAAAGTATTTACTTCCATTTCCATGGTAAAAAGAAATCCTAAGATTTATCATTAACTCATGCTCATCACACCACACTACACTTAAGCCCTAACTAATAACCAAGTCCTTATATATCCAACATTATGAAACACCACCCTAGTGTCACTACCATATTTTAGGAAAAGGGGTATTTTAGTAATTTCCTATTTAAATAAATATTGTGCATGGTAAATAATTTTTGTTGTATTATTTAATTATTGTTGGATGTTATTTAATTATTTTGGACTTATTTTAGTAGACCCAACTAGTGTAGTTTGGACCCATGGACCAACATGAATTAAATAGTTAGACTTGGCCCATTTAGAAAGCCCATAGTTAAGGAGATGGATTAAATTAATTAAGTGATTAGACTAGAAGCTTCCTTCCTTAATTATTTCTTCATGAGAGGCCCCAAGGGGTACATTGGATATTTTATAATTGCTTGGGGAAGGGGGCATGGCCGGCCTATATTAGAGGGGGGAATTTCTCTCTCCTCTCATTCTCATTCCAAATCTAGATCTAGAATTTTCCCACTCCCAAATTATTTCCATTCCCATTCCAATTTCCCACCAAATTCATCCCAAATTCTTCCCAATTCACCATTAGAAAGTTGAGAAGTAAGGATCTAGAAGGAGGAAGCAAGGATCTACAAAGAGGAGCAAGGATCTATAATTTGGAAGCAAGTTCATCTCAATTGGAGGTTTCATTGGGAATCCATCTCCCAATAGGTATAATTCAGTTTTTTCCATTAAAATAGCTTCTAAATCTGAGATTTAATCATGTAAAATTAACCCATATGTATGTACTACCCATAGGACTTTGTTTTATGTTCATAGGAGACCCATGGAGAAAGTTATGGTGCTTTTTGTGTCAATTTTGTTGGAATTCCGAATTTATATTTTGTTGTGTGTGTCAATTGATCCTATAGATCAATTGGGCATGTGCTTATGTGTTTGGGGCTTGTGTCGTGTCCATATTTGGGTACATGTGGTTCGTATCCCAACTATTTGGTGATACGTGTCATTTTGGGGGCTTCCTCCGACACGGGGCTTTGTACATGTCGTATTTTGACACGGACACATAGATCTACTTTTGACACTTTGATTTATTCATAAATATTATTTGTGACTTGTTTGTGTCATTCGGGATATATTTTGTTGTGTGTTGGACTCGTGTCACATGCGTATCCTAGATCTAGTGGGATACGGTGTGAAACTTTCCAATTTGGTGTGTTTATGTGTAGATCTAATTATTTATGCTTTAAATTCTTCATTTATAATTAGTAAATATATATAGATATTATATATTATTTTAGTGAATTTATTGTGGTATTTATTGTAGCATAGATCTATATATTTCTATGTGTTCTAATGTGGTGTATAAATATATGTATGTAGCTTTCTTGCATGCAAATATATATGTACTTATGTTAATAACATAAATTATACATAAATGTTTTATAAAATATATTTATGTGTTTAAATGTATAATTATATTATTTATAATTATTATATATTTAATTGTTAATTTAATGAATGTATTTTTATGTGTGCTTCTAGCCATGTAAAATACGCACATTAATATGTACATTGTGTTTTGTAACTAATAGTATTTAATTGTATATATATAAGTATATATATTTATCTAATTGTTTATATATATATATATATATATATTGATTTATATATAGATTTATATATATATTTATATATATATTTTCTGTGTTTTTAATGACAGTAGGATTAATGACAGAGAACTGTCATTAATTAGGCGGTTACAGCAGCAGCCGCTGTAACAGTGGCGGCGGGTTATTAATGACAGAACCGCCACTGTCATTAATAACCCATGCAGTGGGCGGGATTCGCAGCAGCAGCGACGGACTTTTCTGTGACAGTTGAGAACTGTCACCAATAGGTGACAGCAGTGCATTTTGCACAGCGGCTTTGGCGACGGTGGTTTCAGTGACAGTAGGAACTGTCACTGAAAGCCTATTTTATTTAATTTGTATTTAGCTCACTGTTTTCAGTGACAATTTGGCAGATTTAATTTATATATTATATATTATATTTGTATATATATATATGTATATATATAGGTGTTTTGTGAGGTATAATACTAATAATAATATATTATTCTATTTGGTTTGTATATACATTATTTAGAGTGTGCATTATTTGAATTATTAGTATTCTTGTGTGGGTATCTTTTGGGATCTAATTTTGATTTCCTAAATTGTTGTATTTTATTTCCATATTATTTTATATAGAGGTTTTGTGAGGATGACCTTGGTTTGACCATATTTGACTTTAGTTGACTTTAGAGTTGACCATAGTTGACTTTTGACTTAGAATTTATTTATTGACCTAGAAGTTGACTAGTTTGACTTGTTCTCTTTCCGGGACCTTGTATTAATGTGGTATTCTATATCTAGGTCTTCGAGGTACCGAGTCAGACATCTGTGAGACTATTCTTTGGACTTCAGGCGAGTACATTCTCTGATAGTTTCTCATTTATGATATCATCTATGTTCGTTGTATCTAGTGTAGATATACATGTTTCTCTTGACACTATGGTTACACGGATTGGTATATCCGGATCTCGTCATGAGATGTTATTCCTTGGTATATGGTGTATATGGTGCAAGTATTGTTCATTGGTTATCTTGTACATGTACAGACACCGATTTTCGGGAGGAGTCGCTCTCTTCTTGGAGAATCTAGTGCCATAGCATACCGTGGTTGGATCTATTATACCAGTTGGGGGTGAGGAGTATTAGTATAGATATGTGATCAAATCCCTATTGAATAAAGTATTGGTAAGCGAATAGTGTTGATCATGCACCGCACGTATGATTAGCCAGGCCGCATTGTATCTTGCCCAAGCCGATCACATGTTAAGCTAGTACTCACACACTTAGTCATTAGTATTATTGTTTCATTGGCATATTGTTCATTATTGTATTTTTTTCTAGTATTTCATTATTGTCTATATATCTCTTGTATCTATTTTGTGCATCTTGTTTATCCACAGCTATTTACTGTTACATAGTTTTTATCATGGATTAGAACTGCTATTAGAGATGTACTCTGCTCCTTTCCTGACTGGATATATTTTTCCAGATGACACTGAGGAGTACCCTACCTATTATGGACCTCAGGATGTTGTGGGTTTAGATTCTGAGACCCTGGCTCAAGAGGGACTTATCCCAACTGAGACAGTTGACCCTGGAGTGTAGCTTTGTAGTATGGTAGTATTCTTTTGTACTGGATTTGTCTCCAGCTTATTTTTGTTACTCTTCAGACTCATTGATATATTATTTTAAACTCATGAGTTGTATGATAACTATTCTATTCTTATCTGATTCGTGCTCATTTCCATCTTAAGTTCTGTGATTGAGTATTCTATCATTATTGGTGGTTCATTACTTTAGATAGACTATCTAGACAGCGTTCTACCGCTGATTCTGCTGCGTAGGCTGGGCGTTGTTTCCGACTAGTATCCTTACACCGGGTACGGGTCATGACACGTAGGTAGCAATATACACATCCAGATATATAACTAAACCTTATTTAAAATTGATAATAACTTCTGGAATTTAAACCAAGAGAAAAAGGGGAAGTCGACCTCGACGATGACGCCGGAGCACGACCGGTGGAGGGTGGCCGCGGGGTGGTGGTGAACTAGGGGCGATGGTGGTCGAACAGCGGGGGAAAGAGATCTGCAGCGCCGGCGGGAAGAGCTTCAGCGGGGGGAACGATTGCGTCCTGCGGCGGGGACGCACGGCCTTGGTTCGGGGTGGCTCAACCGCGAGGTGAGCACAGTGCTGCGGGACGGCTGGACCGGATTACACTGCAGGGCGGTCGGGGAAGTTCCGGCAGGCGGTCGGGAAGCAGTGTCATAACCCGTACCCGATGTAAGGATACTAGTAGGAAACAACGCCCAGCCTACGCCGCAGAATCGGCGGTAGAACGCTGTCTAGATAGTCTATCTAAAGTAATGAACCACCAATAATGATAGAATACCCAATCACAGAACTAAGATAGAATGAGCACGAATCAGATGAGAATAGAATAGTCATCATACAACTCATGAGTTTAAAAATAGTACATCAATGAGTCTGAAGAATAACAAAATAAGCTGGAGACAAATTCAGTACAAAAGAATACTATCATACAACAAAGCTACACTCCAGGGTCAACTGTCTCAGTTGGGATAAGTCCCTCTTGAGCCAGGGTCTCAGAATCTAAACCCACAACATCCTGGGGTCCATAATAGGTAGGGTACTCCTCAGTGTCATCTGGAAAAATATATCCAGTCAGGAAAGGAGCAGAGTACATCTCTAACAGCAGTTCTAATCCATGATAAAAACTATGTAACAGTAAATAGCTATGAATAAACAAGATGCACAAAATAGATACAAGAGATATATAGACAATAAGGAAATACTAGAAAGAAATACAATAATGAACAATATGCCAATGAAACAATAATACTAATGACTAAGTGTGTGAGTACTAGCTTAACATGTGATCGGCTTGGGCAAGATACAATGCGGCCTGGCTAATCATACGTGTGGTGCATGATCAACACTATTCGCTTACCAATACTTTATTCAATAGGGATTTGATCACATATCTATACTAATACTCTCCACCCCCAACTGGTATAATAGATCCAACCACGGTATGCTATGGCACTAGATTCCCCAAGAAGAGAGCGACTCCTCCCGAAAATCGGTGTCTGTACATGTACAAGATAACCAATGAAATAATACTTGCACCATATACACCATATACCAAGGAATAACATCTCATGACGAGATTCGGATATACCAATATTTGTAACCATAGTGTCAAGAGAAACATGTATATCTACACTAGATACAACGAACATAGAGGATATCATAAATGAGAAACTATCAGAGAATGTACTCGCCTGAAGTCCAATAAAAAGTCTCACAGATGTCTGACTCGGTGCCTCGAAGACCTAGATATAGAATACCACATTAAAACAAGGTCCCGGAAAGAGAACAAGTCAAACTAGTCAACTTCTAGGTCAATAAATCAATTCTAAGTTAAAAGTCAACTATGGTCAACTCTAAAGCCAACTAAAGTCAAACATGGTCAAACCAAGGTCATCCTCACAAGACATCTATACAAATAATATAGAAAATAAAATACAACAATTTAGGAATCAAAATTAGATCCCAATTGATACCCACACAAAGTATACTAATAATACAATATTATACACTCTAAATAATGTATATACAAACCAATATTTATACAAATAAAATAATATATTATTATTAGTATTATACTACATAAAAGCACATATATATACATATATATACATATATACAAATATAATATATAATATATAAATTAAATCTGCCAAATCGTCACTGAAAACAGTGAGCTGAAAATACAATTTAAATAAAATAGCTTATAGTGACAGTCTCAACTGTCACAGAAAATCTGTCGCAGAAACTCTATATATATAAACCATTGTTGACTCGGATCGCTGACAATTAAAACTATCGCAGAAACTGTCGCGGAAACTGCTGCTTAATAAACCCGCCCACTGCATTTAATGACAGAACTGTCATTAAATGCCCTATTAATGCTACAGCGGCTGCTGTTTTAATGACAGAATTCTGTCATTAAATGCCCTGTCGCCAAAGCTATATATATATATAATCTATATATTAATAACTATAAATCAATATAAATATATATATATATACATATATAAAACAATTTAATAAATATATATACTTATATATATATACACATAAACTTGCACATTAAAATATTAATAATTACTAAACACAATGCACATATTAATGCACATATTTTACATGGCTAGAAGCACACATAAAAATACATTCATTAAATTAACAATTAAATATATAATAATTATAAATAATATAATTACATATTTAAACACATAAATATATTTTATAAAACATTTATATATAATTTATGTTATTAACATAAGTACATATATAATTGTATGCAAGAAAGCTACATACATATATTTATACACCATATTAGAACACATAGAAATATCTATAGATCTATGCTACAATAAATACCATAATAAATACACTAAAATAATATATAATATCTATATATATTTACTAATTATAAATGAAGAATTTAAAGCATAATTAATTAGATCTACACATAAACACACCAAATTGGAAAGTTTCACACCGTATCCCACTAGATTTAGGATACGCATGTGACACGAGTCCAACACACAACCAATTGCACCCCGAAGGATACAAATAAGTCACAAATAATATTTATGAACAAATCAAAGTATCAAAAGTAGATCTATGTGTCCGTGTCAAAATACGACATGTTCAAAGTCCCGTGTCGGAGGAAAAACCCCCAAAATGACACGTATCACCAAATAGTTGGGATACGAACCACATGTACCCAAATATGGACACGACACAAGCCCCAAACACATAAGCACATGCCCAATTGATCTATAGGATCAATTGACACACACAACAAAATGTAAATTCGGAATTCCAACAAAATTGACACAAAAAGCACCATAACTTTCTCCATGGGTCTCCTATGAACATAAAATAAAGTCCTATGGGTAGTACATACATATAGGTTGATTTTACATGATTAAATCTCAGATTTAGAAGCTATTTTAATGGAAAAAATGAATTATACCTATTGGGAGATGGATTTCCAATGAAACCTCCAATTGAGATGAACTTGCTTCCAAATTGTAGATCCTTGCTCCTCTTTGTAGATCCTTGCTTCCTCCTTCTAGATCCTTGCTTCTCAACTTTCTAATGGTGAATTAGGAAGAATTTGGGATGAATTTGGTGGGAAATTGGAATGGGAATGGAGGGAATTTGGGAGTGGGAAATTCTAGATCTAGATTTGGAATGAGAATGAGAAGAGAGAAAAATTTCCCCCCTCTTTAATAGGCCGGCCTTGCCCCTCTCCCAAGCAATTGTAAAATATTCAATGTACCCCTTGGGGCCTCTCATGAAGAAATAATTAAGGAAGGAAGCTTCTAGTCTAATCACTTAATTAATTTAATCAATCTCCTTAACTATGGGCTTTCTAAATGGGCCAAATCTAACTATTTAATTCATGTTGGTCCATGGGTCCAAACTAAACTAGTTGGGTCTACTAAAATAAGTCCAAAATAATTAAATAATATCCAACAGCAATTAAATAATACAACAAAAATTATTTACCATGCACAATATTTATTTAAATAGGAAATTACTAAAATACCCTTTTTCCTAAAATGTGGTAGTGACAAGTCTACCCTCCTTAAAATAATTTCGTCCTCGAAATTTAAAGATGAAAACTACCCCCAGAAAATCACAGAACAAAACTAAAGAATCACAACTAACTAATGAACAGAACATAACAATGAACAGAACATAACTAGAAATAACATACCTCAAGGTACAAACAAATATGGATAACGCTCTCGCATGTCATCCTCTCTCTCCCAGGTAGACTCCCCCGGAGAGTGATGCCTCAATGCGACGCACACCAAAGGAATATTCTGGTTCCTCAGCACCTTCTCTCTCCGATCCAGAATCTCAACTGGCTGCTCTGGATAGCTAAGAGTAGGGCCCACCTCTATCTTCGAGTGATCCAATACATGTCTAGGATCTGCCACATATCGTCTCAACTGCGACACATGAAACACGTTGTGCACTCCCTCCAATGCAGGTGGCAAGTCTAGTCTATAAGCAACTGCACCGACCCTCTCTAGAATAGTGAAAGGTCCGATGAATCGCGGACTAAGCTTTTTGCCTCCACCGAAGCGAATCGTGCCTCGTGTCGGAGAAATCCTCAGAAACACCAAACCATCCACCTAGAACAAAATACCATCTTAAGAACTTAATCTATAACAAACAAGAACAAGCACAAACAAAATCTAAACTATACCTCAAACTCCAAAGGTCTCGGATGGCTATCGGCCCAATGCCGCTGTCTGTCCTGCGCCACTCGAAGTCTGTCTCTGATCAAATGAACCTTCTCTGCTGCATCCACAACCATCTCTGGCCCAAGCAAAATTTTCTCTCCAACATTATCCCAAGACAAAGGAGTACGACACCTCCGACCATATAGAGCTTCAAAAGGTGACATCTCTATACTGGCCTGGTAACTGTTGTTGTAAGCAAACTCTACCAAATGGAGATGGTCCTCCCAAGAACCCCCGAAATCTAGTACACAAGTGCGCAACATATCCTCGAGAGTCTGGATAGTCCTCTCTGACTGCCCATCTGTCTGGGGATGATATGCAGTACTGAACTTGAGCTGAGTGCCCAAACTCTCCTGCAAACTCCTCCAGAAATGAGAAGTGAAACGACTATCCCGATCTGAGACTATGCTGACGGGAACTCCATGTATCCTAACGATCTGCCTCACATACATCTCTGCCAGCTTCTCCGTAGACAAACCCACCTTGAAAGGCAAAAAGTGGGCCGACTTGGTCAACCTATCAATAATGACCCAAATTGCGTCTTTTCCTCCTGGAGATCGTGGAAGTCCGGACACAAAATCCATAGTAATGTGTTCCCACTTCCACTCTGGAATGGGTAATGGCTGAAGTAAACCTCCTGGCCTCTGCCTCTCGGCTTTCACCTGCTGGCACACTAAGCATCTGGATACAAACTGTGCCACTTCTCTCTTCATGCCATACCACCACACACTATCTCGCATATCCCGATACATCTTGTTAGCACCTGGATGTATGGAATACTGAGAGCGATGCGCTTCCTGCAACACCTCCTCTCGCAACTCCCCACTAGGCACACACAATCTAACTCCATGCCTCAAAGATCCATCCTCTACAATAGTGAAATTATCCTCCAATCCTGCTCTCACCTGAGCTCTGGTACTCCTCAAAGATACGTCATCATACTGTGTTGCCTTAATCCTGTCCATCAAATCTGAGTGTATCTGTAATCCCCACATCTGCATAGCACACCCAGGAACAATCACCACAATGCCCAAGCTCTCCAAGTCCTCCAACAAATATTGATCCTGCGTTAAGAACATAGCTACCGGATACCTGCTCAAAGCATCGGCAACTACATTGGCTTTCCCAGGATGATATTGTAAAGAGATATCAAAATCCTTCATCAGTTCCAACCACCGACGCTGCCTCATGTTCAACTCCTTCTGCGTGAAAACGTACTTCAAGCTTTTGTGGTCTGTAAAGATCTCCACACGCTCTCCGTACAAATAATATTTCCACAACTTCAGGGCGAATATGACAGCTGCCAACTCCAAATCATGGGTAGGATAGTTCTTTTTATGAGGACGCAATTGCCTGGATGCATAGGCAATCACTTTCC
Organism: Iris macrosiphon; assembly: GCA_036927795.1. Lineage (NCBI taxonomy): Eukaryota > Viridiplantae > Streptophyta > Magnoliopsida > Asparagales > Iridaceae > Iris > Iris macrosiphon. Next base: position 207,043,899 of record JAYESA010000006.1, on the reverse strand, counting down.
CATGCTGCTGAAGAACACAACTTAAATCCTTCCCCGATGCATCACTATAAATAGTGAAACCTCCGGACCCTGATGGCAACGTCAAAATAGGAGCAGACGTCAACCTCTTCTTCAACTCTTCAAAAGCAACCTGGCAATCCTCCGTCCAAACAAACTCCACATTCTTCTTTGTGAGTTTGGTCATCGGCTCGGCAATCCTCGAAAAATCTTGCACAAACTTCCTGTAGTAGCCTGCCAATCCCAAGAAACTCCTGATCTCTGCTACCGAACTCGGAGTCTTCCAAGATTCCAATGCTGAAATCTTCTTCGGATCCACTAAAATACCATCACCAGTCACAACATGCCCCAAGAATTCTACCTTGTCCAAGAAAAACTCATATTTGGACAACTTCCCATACAGCTTCTCCTTCCTCAACACATCCAACACAATCCTCAAATGCTCCTCATGCTCCTCCGGTGTCCTCGAGTATATGAGTATATCGTCGATGAACACCACCACGAACTTGTCAAGATACTGGTGGAACACCTTGTTCATCAAGTTCATAAATACCGCCGGTGCATTAGTCAAACCAAACGGCATCACCATAAACTCGTACTGACCATACCGAGTTCTAAAAGTAGTCTTCGGTATGTCCTCCGGCTTCACCTTCACTTGATGGTAGCCTGATCTCAAATCTATCTTAGAAAACACCTTCGCACCACTCAACTGATCAAACAGATTATCAATCCGTGGCAAAGGATACTTATTCTTGATAGTGAGATTATTCAAAGCCCTGTAATCAATGCATATGCGTACCGATCCATCCTTCTTCGGTACAAACAATACCGGGGCTCCCCATGGTGAAGAACTCGATCTGATAAACCCCTTATCCTGCAATTCGTCCACCTGCTTCTTCAACTCGACCAGCTCGCTGTTGTTTACTCTATAGACATGTTGCAAAATTGGTTCTGCACCTGGCACCAAGTCAATAGAAAATTCAACATCTCGATCTGGTGGCAATCCTGGCAATTCCTCAGGAAACACATCCAAGAATTCTGCTATCAACGGATGTGGCAACTCCTTATCTTCCATCATAGCTCCACAAATAATGCCTTCTCCCTGCTCCGCAGCTCCTCTAGCAAACTCGAACTCTGGCTCTCCTGGCGAACCAAACAAAACTCTACCTCCTCTACAGTCTATGCTAGCACGGTGCCTACTCAACCAATCCATCCCAAGTACAATGTCGTAGCTCGGAAGTGGCATTACAAGTAGACACGCACTCAACTCCCGGCCTCCCAGAGTAACTTTCCGATCCTTGCAAATATCATTAACCAGGATAATGCCTCCCCCGGTCATGATCTTGCAAGTCCTAAGAAAAACTCAGCTACCAAACCATGCTTCAGAGCAAAAGAAACAGATACAAAACTATGGGAAGCACCACTATCAAACAAAGCTAAAGCTGGAATGGAATCAAGAAGAATAGAACCTGCGATGACATCTCCGGTGGGTTCCTCCTCTTCGACGGTCATAGCAAACGCTCGTCCCTGTCGAGCACCTTCCTGCTGTTGATGCTGGACAAAACGCTGCTGCTGTGTCGGAAGCGGTCCCCTCGGCTGTGCTGTAGGTGGTCTTGTCTGTGTCCTCGGAGCTGGAGCTGCTCCCTGAACTGCACGACGAGGACACTCCCTTGATTGATGCCCTTCAGTACCACAATACAAACAAACTCCTAGCCTTCTCCTGCAAACTTCCCAGATATGGCCGGGCTTCTTGCAAAAGTTGCATGGAGCTTGCTGTAACTGTCTCTGCTGTTGAGGTGCCTGATGAAAAGGCGCTCTAGCTGGAGTCTGGTTCTGCTGTGGCTGCTGGAAAGGTCTGGACTAGAAATGAGGACGTTTGGCAGATACTGCACTGCCGTTGGCCCCCAAAAAAGAATCACGGTCTCTCTTGGTCTTCAAACCCAGATCCCGCTCAACCTTGCGTGCCTCCGCAAGTATCTCCGAGTATGTCTCATAAAAAGACGGAATAAGAATCAATATGGCACATGATGTAAGACATCAAGGAAAGGACAGTTTAAGGGTTCAAGTATCAATGTCAAAGGAGAATAGTTGAATCAAAGGAATTTTCCTAGATGTGATTGAGTATCTCAGCCTATATCCTATATCCTATCGTAGGCTCGCAGTAGTACAACTAAGTTGTCGTACTACCACGACATCACATACTTGTGAAGCTAGACCTGCATGGGCCACCACCAAAAATGTGTCACGACCCGTACCCGATGTAAGGATACTAGTCGGAAACAACGCCCAGCCTACGCCGCAGAATCGGCGGTAGAACGTTGTCTAGATAGTCTATCTAAAGTAATGAACCACCAATAATGATAGAATACCAAATCACAGAACTAAGATAGAATGAGCACGAATCAGATGAGAATAGAATAGCCATCATACAACTCATGAATTTAAAAATAGTACATCAATGAGTCTGAAGAGTAACAAAATAAGCTGGAGACAAATTCAGTACAAAAGAATACTATCATACAACAAAGCTACACTACAGGATCAACTGTCTCTGTTGGGATAAGTCCCTCTTGAGCCAGGGTCTCAGAATCTAAACCCACAACATCCTGGGGTCCATAATAGGTAGGGTACTCCTCAGTGTCATCTGGAAAAATATATCCAGTCAAGAAAGGAGCAGAGTACATCTCTAACAGCAGTTCTAATCCATGATAAAAACTATGTAACAGTAAATAGCTGTGGATAAACAAGATGCACAAAATAGATACAAGAGATATATAGACAATAAGGAAATACTGGAAAGAAATACAATAATGAACAATATGCCAATGAAACAATAATACTAATGACTAAGTGTGTGAGTACTAGCTTAACATGTGATCGGCTTGGACAAGATACAATGCGGCCTGGCTAATCATACGTGTGGTGCATGATCAACACTATTCGCTTACCAATACTTTATTCAATAGGGATTTGATCACATATCTATACTAATACTCCCCACCCCCAACTGGTATAATAGATCCAACCACGGTATGCTATGGCACTAGATTCCCCAAGAAGAGAGCGACTCCTCCCGAAAATCGGTGTCTGTACATGTACAAGATAACCAATGAAATAATACTCGCACCATATATACCATATACCAAGGAATAACATCTCATGACGAGATCCGGATATACCAATCCGTGTAACCATAGTGTCAAGAGAAACATGTATATCTACACTAGATACAACGAACATAGAGGATATCATAAATGAGAAACTATCAGAGAATGTACTTGCCTGAAGTCCAATAAAAAGTCTCACAGATGTCTGACTCGGTGCCTCGAAGACCTAGATATAGAATACCACATTAAAACAAGGTCCCGGAAAGAGAACAAGTCAAACTAGTCAACTTCTAGGTCAATAAATCAATTCTAAGTTAAAAGTCAACTATGGTCAACTCTAAAACCAACTAAAGTCAAACATGGTCAAACCAAGGTCATCCTCACAAGACATCTATACAAATAATATAGAAAATAAAATACAACAATTTAGGAATCAAAATTAGATCCCAATTGATACCCACACAAAGTATACTAATAATACAATATTATACACTCTAAATAATGTATATACAAACCAATATTTATACAAATAAAATAATATATTATTATTAGTATTATACGACACAAAAGCACATATATATACATATATATATATACAAATATAATATATAATATATAAATTAAATCTGCCAAATCGTCACTGAAAACAGTGAGCTGAAAATATAATTTAAATAAAATAGCTTATAGTGACAGTCTCAACTGTCACAGAAAATCTGTCGCAGAAACTCTATATATATAAACCACTGCTGACTCGGATCGCTGACAGTTAAAACTGTCGCAGAAACTGTCGCGGAAACTGCTGCTTAATAAACCCGCCCACTGCATTTAATGACAGAACTGTCATTAAATGCCCTATTAATGCTACAGCGGCTGCTGTTTTAATGACAGAATTCTGTCATTAAATGCCCTGTCGCCAAAGCTATATATATATATAATCTATATATTAATAACTATAAATCAATATAAATATATATATATATATACATATATAAAATAATTTAATAAATATATATACTTATATATATATACACATAAACTTGCACATTAAAATATTAATAATTACTAAACATAATGCACATATTAATGCACATATTTTACATGGCTAGAAGCACACATAAAAATACATTCATTAAATTAACAATTAAATATATAATAATTATAAATAATATAATTACATATTTAAACACATAAATATATTTTATAAAATATTTATGTATAATTTATCTTATTAACATAAGTACATATATAATTGCATGCAAGAAAGCTACATACATATATTTATACACCATATTAGAACACATAGAAATATCTATAGATCTATGCTACAATAAATACCATAATAAATACACTAAAATAATATATAATATCTATATATATTTACTAATTATAAATGAAGAATTTAAAGCATAATTAATTAGATCTACACATAAACACACCAAATTGGAAAGTTTTACACCGTATCCCACTAGATTTAGGATACGCATGTGACACGAGTCCAACACACAACCAATTGCACCCCGAAGGACACAAACAAGTCACAAATAATATTTATGAACAAATCAAAGTGTCAAAAGTAGATCTATGTGTCCGTGTCAAAATACGACATGTTCAAAGTCCCGTGTCGGAGGGAAAACCCCCAAAATAACACGTATCACCAAATAGTTGGGATACGAACCACATGTACCCAAATATGGACACGACACAAGCCCCAAACACATAAGCACATGCCCAATTGATCTATAGGATCAATTGACACACACAACAAAATGTAAATTCGGAATTCCAACAAAATTGACACAAAAAGTACCATAACTTTCTCCATGGGTCTCCTATGAACATAAAACAAAGTCCTATGGGTAGTACATACATATAGGTTAATTTTACATGATTAAATCTCAGATTTAGAAGCTATTTTAATGGAAAAAATGAATTATACCTATTGGAAGATGGATTCCCAATGAAACCTCCAATTGAGATGAACTTGCTTCCAAATTGTAGATCCTTGCTCCTCTTTGTAGATCCTTGCTTCTCCTTCTAGATCCTTGCTTCTCAACTTTCTAATGGTGAATTGGGAAGAATTTGGGATGAATTTGGTGGGAAATTGGAATGGGAATGGAGAAAATTTGGGAGTGGAAAATTCTAGATCTAGATTTGGAATGAGAATGAGAGGAGAGAGAAATTTCCTCCCTCTTTAATAGGCCGGCCTTGCCCCTCTCCCAAGCAATTATAAAATGTCCAATGTACCCCTTGGGGCCTCTCATAAAGAAATAATTAAGGAAGGAAGCTTCTAGTCTAATCACTTAATTAATTTAATCCATCTCCTTAACTATGGGCTTTCTAAATGGGCCAAATCTAACTATTTAATTCATGTTGGTCCATGGGTCCAAACTAAACTAGTTGGGTCTACTAAAATAAGTCCAAAATAATTAAATAATATCCAACAGCAATTAAATAATACAACAAAAATTATTTACCATGTACAATATTTATTTAAATAGGAAATTACTAAAATACCCTTTTTCCTAAAATGTGGTAGTGACAAGCAAGCCGGTCGGGAAGCTGCTCAGGCGGGCTGGAGTTTACAGCGGCCACCGGTGGGAACTGCAGTCGGAGCTGCCTCTGTCGGGCTGACGCACAGCGGCGGTCGACCACTGAGGAGGGCGGCTGCTGCACCGTGGCCGGAGTAGTCTATGGAGAGTATTGGAAGAGGAAGAAGAGTCTAAGGAAGAAGAAGAAGAAAGTAATGAAGGAAGAAGAAGCTTTGCATGGGGGGGTTTACATGAAGAAGTGAGGAGAGAGAGAGAGAGATTTTTATGGGGATTAGGGCCGGTAGGTTTTTGGTTGAGGGTGGGGTGTAGGAGCTACTTTATAGGGGAGTGTGTGGAGTAGATGGAGGGTTGGGATCCATCCATTCAAAATGGATGGTTGGGATTAAACATGAAGGAAAAGAGGTTTCTTCATGAGAGGAATGGGTGGATGAGAATAGGACCCTATTTTGGGACCCTCTCATTTGTTCATGGCCAATAGGATGTTGCCACACAATTTAATAATTGCAACTTAGTCCCGTAAATTTGGAAAATTGTATGGACACATAAAATGACATAAAAATTACGGAGAAAAATATATTTAGAAATTTTAATGGTGAGAGGGAGTTGTGCGTTAGGCACTGGTTTAATTAGGGAGATATTTGCATTAATTTAAGGATTAAAATGGGATTTACAAAGTCAGTATTCCAGATTTAAATAGAAATAAAGTGTCCCGCGAATTTAATTTAATTGGGGCACTTGAGGTCAAAATCCGAAAATGACGCAAAGGCCAAAAATGGTGGGGGCTTCGAGTCAGTCTTGGACCCTTTAGTTGGTCCGGCTCAACGGGTTAAGTTGGTATCCCAAAATTTAGGGTAACGACACAGGTGTCCGACACGGAATTAAATATAGGTTACGGTTTTTTTCGAAATGTTGTGCAATTAATTGAGAGCACATAAAAATTAATTTTAACAGACAGAAAAGTTCAGTACCAAATTTGGCGAGTTGAGTCGAAAGTACAATAATTGTACGAAATTTATGGGCTGATATTGGGCTCCGAATAACTAGACAAAAATAGGGCGCGGCAAGGGTTTTAATTAATTGAATTAAATACCAGATAAATTTTTCTCTACTCTAAACCTCGACATCTGCTATCAAAAATTTCCAGATCCACTCTAACTATCTACAGAATAAATCGAGGGGGTTTACATTTACATTACTAGTGATCTTTCTAGTTTTACCTAGGTTTATTTTATGCAGTTCTAGCAGAGTCATATTACATTATTTGGAAATATCTTTGGAAACAGAGTTTCATATGCAATAAGCAAGACAAGCAATCATTCATGTTTCAGGGTGTACGCGGCGTATCTCATGAGACTCCAGGGTCAAATGCAAAGCTAGACACAAAATGCACAATCTTAGGGGCAGTCATCTATCCAAGCCAACACAATGACTGAGCTATATGCAGGGCGGTCCCCGAGTATCTCAGGATCGGCAGCTGGTTGTACAGTATACCAATGACTCATTCATCTGATGCTAATAGAAGCTGTGACTCATGGTTGCTTTCCACTATCTCTGTAGCAGCCGTGACACATGCAGTTCAGCTCTCCACCAAAGGCCATTGTCCGACCGCATGCGAATGCATGGAACACTATCAAATAAACTCTAGTATGCAGACGAGATGAACCATCAGAACAGTTATCGTTATTGCAGGGCAATCCAACTTATCACTTGAACACATTCAGGCACAATATGGTTCTCTCAAAGCATAGACGATAGTAAACATGTTCATACACTCTAAGCAAGCATTTCAGGATTCTCGTTAAGCAGACATGATCGTTTCAAAGACAAGCTAGGTGAGTTCGTTCATTAACATGCAAGGCAGGTTCTATCATTCTCTTATGAAAACATTGCAAGCAAAAACTCAGATTATTATTAAGGCGTACAAGAATCAGAGAACAAAGTTCTGCCCACTCACCTTGATACATAATGCCGACGCGGAGCGGGACATTACATACTTACCAACCAACAAAAATTTTCGTCCTCGAAACTTTAAGGATAAACTTCTTGATATTTCGAGCAGCGATAGTGTCGTCCCTCGCCGTACTCAATCGAAACAATCAAGCAATTCAAGTTCAGAAAACATTTGTACTTTGAGAATATCTATGGACTTATTGTATGGAACGCTCTATTGCAATACCATATCAATAATATCTCAGAGTCATAGTAATGGATTTTTGGGCCAGAAGATCGATTTTGCTCTGATACCATTCTGTCATGCCCCGGATTATCGAACCGGGCACAAATTATCGTGCCTCGGCTCGCCGGACGCGAATTACCGCGCCCGTCCCGCGGGTGCGAGGAAGGGGATGGATGTGGCCCGGGTGAGTGTATCGGGGGACGCGATGCCGTGTGTGTCACGACCCGATTCCGTAGAATCGTTTGAGGCGTCCTCCGAATCGTGACCGCCGTGCGGGCCTGGGTTTGCGCCCGCACAAGGCTTTAATGATTTGCATAGCAAGCACATATTCAGAGTACGCAGATAAATTAAAACACAGATTTGAAACATAAAAAAATTCTCTTTATTGATAATGAACATCTATTACAAACTCTTGAACGAGTTAGCTAATATGCCGAACGGCTTACAAAAGAGATGACTCAAAATGAGATAGCAGTCCTGTACATTACATCCCTTTATAAACTCAAAACGATATAGACCTTCAGGCTGGAGGATAGCTTTGCTACGGAGCTGCATTTGTGTATGAAGAGTTGCAGCTTCGGACTTCAAAAGGCTTCAGAGGCGCGGTAAAGATGTGCCAACAGTTGGACTGGATCGGGAAGACGACTTTGGCTCCTCGCTCGGTTCGCCTTGGTGCGGAGAACCTGTTTCAACGAGGGTCAGCATATCGAAACATGCTGGTGAAGGCGAGCTAGCCTGACTATACCAATCAATACGTTGTTTAGTGAAGCATGCATATTTGTGGGTTTCTATCTTGCCTTAGTTCATTTACAAGTAAGCAGCATATAGAATTTACTGAAATGAACGTGCCACCGTTAGGTAGATTTTACCTGACCGTCTGAATTACCTGCACAATACTTACCATGCCTTCCCTGAAACGAAGACACAAGTTAGTATGCAACAGGTTTAAATATACAGGGGATCACTGGCGGGATGCCATAATGGACGGGGCATAGTACATGAATGAAATAACAAGTTACGCAATGAACAGGGGCACCACAAGTTATTCCATCCGATACAGGCGACTATTCAGGAGTTCCGTCCGGATCGGATCGGTGCCAGTTCCCCAGCAACCGTCCGCAGGAACTAAGACCTTGTGCACAAGTTATCCGTGATCAACATATACACTAAGTTAGCAGTTGAGGCAAATCAGGGCAATAACAGGCACGGGACAGTAACAGGAGGAGAGCTACTTTGGCATAGTCTCCCAATCAGATTATTGCATTCAGGATAAGTTATGTTCATAGCATAATTTAAAAAAGAGCATACATTCTAACTTGTATTATGCATATGATAAATATTTCCGAGCGAACACGCATGCAAGTAAGTAACCGTTCACAGTTTGATTGACAAGCAGTATTAACCAAGTCTATTCTCTTTTATCTTGGTTTCTTTTATTATTACTTGGTATCGTTTGATCGGGGCAAGGAGTGAAGCTTGGAAGCAGGGCTAGCTAATCGGGTTGGTAGCCACTCACTTAGATTTTGGAAAGAAGAAGAAAAGAGGTGCTTTACGACTCTGCTCGCAAGCCGCCTACTGCTCGTTCACCTGCACACGAACAGCTCGATTAATACTTCTTCCTCTCTTTCCAATCTCGGAATAGAAGTGCAAGTCAATGAACGAAAATAATGAAAACTATCGAAACCGTTCAAAGAAAACAAGCAAGTCCCAAAACCAACTCAAAGCACGAAAGCAACAAGCGACATCGAAAACCGAGGCAATAAAAGATAGCAGCGGAGAGGTCCCTCCTGACTCTGCCGCTAAGCCGATCCTTGGGGCGCAGTCCACTGAATATGGGAATCGATTCCGAAGAAACAAATCCATAACGAGGACGAGTTCTTAATTCAATCTATCCCGATCGAACGATACCGTTTGTGTTTCTTAGCCGCGATCTCCGCACCGGAAGAACGGGGCGCTACATCCTACCCAACCAATTGGAAGTTTTATCCCGAAACTTAAGAATAGGGCCTACCGTTAGGGAGCAGGGGTACGGCGATCCGGGAGGGGGCAAACATCTACCCGATGGTCGGGATCACCGCAACGGAGGCAATACCCTAGCTTGCGACGGCACTTATCGGCTGTATGACCCGGCTTGTTACAGAAATGACAAATTGGCCTCCGATTTCCTTTTTGTGAACCGCCGTCGTTGTGACGCTTTGCAGCTGTGTTTCCTCTATCATTGCCTTGGCGTTTGTGATTGTAGGTATGCACAGCGCCGGTGGAAACGTGAGGATACTGCGGTTCGAGGGATAGGGCATGATTCATGACTTCACGTATTGTTCCGTACTGATTATTGACTACGTACGAATGGATGGCAGGGCGTAGTCCACCTTCAAACCTTCTAGCTCGACTCGCTACATCAGGTAAATAGGCCCTAGCGAATTTGGAGAGTCGGTTGAATTCGACAGAATATTGCTTAACTGTCAAGCTGCCCTGCCTCAGTTGCACGAAATCATTCTCCATTTAACGTTGTACTGGAGGGGGTATAAACTCCTCTTCGAATGCGGCACAAAAGGTCGTCCACGAGATTGCCTCCTCTCCGTGATCAAATTGGAGAGATCGTCGATGCACGTCCCACCAATCGTGTGCGTTGAGGCATAGCTGTAGTTGCGCGCAGGCGACGCGCTTATCTTCGGGGACCTCTAGCAGAGCAAAGTGATCTTCAAGTTCTGCTAGCCAATCTAGAGCTACCACTGGGTCCTCAGTCCCGTTGAATGGGGTATTGCAGACTTTCTTGAAATGGCCCAAGTTGAAGGCAATCACGTCCCTCGGCCTTGGGATTTGAGGCATCTCCACTTCAAGCACGGGCTGTTCCACCGGAGTCATTGCTGTTGCGGCGGAATGGTTGGCAGCCAAAGTCTGAACGATTTGTTGCAGGGCATCTACCTGCTTCTGTTGGACTGAGAATCGGGTCTCTAAATTGCTCTCGAGCTTGGCTTGGCGAGCATCGTCTCATTGTCGTTGCGATTCTAATATTTGCATTACCCGCTCAAGCGGGTCGACTTGAGATAAGCCTCGCTGGCTCCGAGAGCTTCCCGAAGTGTCCGAACTGCTTTCTTGTGTTTCGTTCGGTGCTTGCGCTGCAGATTGCGCTAGATCCATTCCTTCAAAGAAGGTAAATTACATTAGGATCATAATGTATTATGGACTTATTGCATGAACGTATCTTATTTTGGCCTAGCGAGTTCAAGAGTTCGCACAGGAATTTGATCGTTAAAGGAACTTTTCCAGCACAAAGTCTAAGGAACTTGAATCTGTGCTCTGATACCACTATGTCACGACCCGATTCCGTAGAATCGTTTGAGGCGTCCCCCGAATCGTGACCGCCGTGCGGGCCTGGGTTTGCGCCCGCACAAGGCTTTAATGATTTGCATAGCAAGCACATATTCAGAGTACGCAGATAAATTGAAACACAGATTTGAAACATAGAAAAGTTCTCTTTATTGATAATGAACATCTATTACAAACTCTTGAACGAGTTAGCTAATATGCCGAACGGCTTACAAAAGAGATGACTCAAAATGAGATAGCAGTCCTGTACATTACATCCCTTTATAAACTCAAAACGATATAGACCTCCAGGCTGGAGGATAGCTTTGCTACGGAGCTGCATTTGTGTATGAAGAGTTGCAGCTTCGGACTTCAAAAGGCTTCAGAGGTGCGGTAAAGATGCGCCAACAGTTGGACTGGATCGGGAAGACGACTTCGGCTCCTCGCTCGGTTCGCCTTGGTGCGGAGAACCTGTTTCAACGAGGGTCAGCATATCGAAACATGCTGGTGAAGGCGAGCTAGCCTGACTATACCAATCAACACGTTGTTTAGTGAAGCATGCATATTTGTGGGTTTCTATCTTGCCTTAGTTTATTTACAAGTAAGCAGCATATAGAATTTACTGAAATAAACGTGCCACCGTTAGGTGGATTTTACCTGACCGTCTGAATTACCTGCACAATACTTACCATGTCTTCCCTGAAACGAAGACACAAGTTAGTATGCAACAGGTTTAAATATACAGGAGATCACTGGCGGGATGCCATAATGGACGGGGCATAGTACATGAATGAAATAACAAGTTACGCAATGAACAGGGGCGCCACAAGTTATTCCATCCGATACAGGCGACTATTCAGGAGTTCCATCCGGATCGGATCGGTGCCAGTGCCCCAGCAACCGTCCGCAGGAACTAAGACCTTGTGCACAAGTTGTCCGTGATCAACATATACACTAAGTTAGCAGTTGAGGCAAATCAGGGCAATAACAGGCACGGGACAGTAACAGGAGGAGAGCTACTTTGGCATAGTCTACCAATCAGATTATTGCATTCAGGATGAGTTATGTTCATAGCATAATTTAAAGAAGAGCATACATTCTAACTTGTATTATGCATATGATAAATATTTTCGAGCGAACACGCATACAAGTAAGTAACCGTTCACAGTTTGATTGACAAGCAGTATTAACCAAGTCTATTCTCTTTTATCTTGGTTTCTTTTATTATTACTTGGTATCGTTTGATCGGGGCAAGGAGTGAAGCTTGGAAGCAGGGCTAGCTAATCGGGTTGGTAGCCACTCACTTAGATTTTGGAAAGAAGAAGAAAAGAGGCGCTTCACGACTCCGCTCGCAAGCCGCCTACTGCTCGTTCACCTGCACACGAACAGCTCGATTAATACTTTTTCCTCTCTTTCCAATCTCGGAATAGAAGTGCAAGTCAATGAACGAAAACAATAAAAACCATCGAAACTGTTCAAAGAAAACAAGCAAGTCCCAAAACCAACTCAAAGCACGAAAGCAACAAGCGACATCGAAAATCGAGGCAATAAAAGATAGCAGCGGAGAGGTCCCTCCTGACTCTGCCGCTAAGCCGATCCTTGGGGCGCAGTCCACTGAATATGGGAATCGATTCCGAAGAAACAAATCCATAACGAGGACGAGTTCTTAATTCAATCTATCCCGATCGAACGATACCGTTTGTGTTTCTTAGCCGCGATCTCCGCACCGGGAGAACGGGGCGCTACAGTGTGGGTCTGGGGTTGCGCCCGTACAAGGCCAATCGTTTAAGTTGATAGTTGGCTATCATCGCATCAATCGAGTAAGCAGCGAAAAGGGACTTGTTGCAATGCAATGCATTTAGCCAACTGAGTATTCGGGACAATCGAGGCAACTTGGGTTCCTTTAGCAAAGGCATTCGTTCGTTCCATACATTATGCCCCCTTATACGATAGTATCACGGGACAACAATCGAAACCAGGATTCCGGGTCTTAGGGCTGTGGCACGCCTATCGCTTCCTCGGACGATCCAGTACCTGCAAGCAAGTAAACTGTTGGTGGGTCAGCACTTTATACAAGTACTGATGAGATAAAACAACTGAACAGAAGCAAGCATTCACTCAAAACAACACTAAGTAATCATGTTATAAAATATTATATTACTAGTGATCTTTCTAGTTTTACCTAGGTTTGTTTCATGCAGTTCTAGCAGAGTCATATTACATTGTTTGGAAACATCTTTGGAAACATAGTTTCATATGCAATAAGCAAAACAAGCAATCGTTCATGTTTCAGGGTGTGCGCAGCGTGTCTCGTGAGACTCCAGGGTCAAATACAAAGCTAGACACACAATGCACAATCTTAGGGGCAGTCATCTATCCAAGCCAACACAATGACTTAGCTATATGTAGGGCGGTCCCCGAGTATCTCAGGATCGGCAGCTGGTTTTACAGCATACCAATGACTCATTCATCTGATGCTAATGGCAGTTGTGACTCATGGTTGCTTTCCACTATCTCTGTAGCAGCCGTGACACATGCAGTTCAGCTCTACACCAAAAGCTATTGTTCGACCGCATGCGAATGCATGGAACACTATCAAATAAACTCTAGTATACAGACGAGACGAACGATCAGAACAGTTATCATTGTTGCGGGGCAATCCGACTTATCACTTGAACACATTCAGGCACAATATGGTTCTCTCGAAGCATAGACGATAGTGAACATGTTCATGCACTCTAAGCAAGCATTTCAGGATTCTCGTTAAGCAGACATGATCATTTCAAAGACAAGCTAGGTGAGTTCATTCATTAATATGCAAGGCAGGTTCTATCATTCTCTTATGAAAACATTGCAAGCAAAACTCAGGTTATTATTAAGGCATGCAAGAATCAGAGAACAAAATTCTGCCCACTCACCTTGATACATAATGCCGACGCGGAGCGGGGCATTAAATTTATTCCAGTATTTCTCATTGCCAGTATTCATATATGTCTTATATTTCTTTACACTGTGTTATAGTTTTTGTCAATATATATGGAATTGTTGTTAGTGTTTGTACTTCGCTCCAATCTTGACTAGATATTTTTTCCAGACTGTGACATAGAGGACTTGTTTCCAGCATACTTGGAGATTTGGATATTATTGATTGCAGGTTAGACTATTTATTGTTGTTTAGACTTATCTTGTATTTCATATATTTTCTTCGATATCTCATCGTGCTTAGTTATGTGATTGAGTATTCCATATTATATTATGATATATGTGTCTCTTTATGGAGTTGGATATTCATGTGAGAGTGATTAGCTAGTATTGTGACCTAGATAGTGTTCTACCGCCGATGCTGCGGCATAGGCTGGACGTACCCATGACTCATGCCCAAATTCCGGGTACGAGTCATGACATAATGAATTATCTGATGCTTTCAATAATTTATTTGAAGATCACAAGAAGCTTATAGATAAGTATAAGAAAGCCATAAAAGATATTAAATCTTATCATCTTGAGAATAAAAAGCTTACTTGTCTACTAAATAAAGCTAGAGAATATTCATCTTCTGATAATTCTGTTTATATCTCCAAACTTAAGCTTAGCTGACAAGAAGCACTTGACTGCTTTGATGAAAGTAATTAAGAAAATGCTAAACTTAAGGAGAACTTAAAACAGAAGAAGGAGAAGTACTCTAATGTATCACTTAGAATTGATGCTCTTACTGCTAAATATGATGATTATATTCCACATCTAAAAAGTTAGAGATTGTCACGACCCGCACCCGGAAATCGGGCATGAGCCGTGGGTACGTCCAGCCTACGCCGCAGAATCGGCGGTAGAACGCTGTAAAGGTCCGTTCTAGGTCAACCATATCTATCTATATCTCACTGAAAAATCCGGCATGACCTCTCCAAAAGGAGGGCAAAACCACGCAATATATATATGTGAATAAAATCCTCTCCAACAGGAGGGCAACCACGCAATATATATATATGACAATAATCTCAATCACAAAACTAGAGGAAGAATAAGCACGATATGATATAAACAAGGAAAACCAGAACCAAGAGAGCAAGACAATCCAAAATAATACAGTCCAGGTCTAAAAGCTACAACATCTCACAGAAGCACAAAAGAATAAGTACAGTCATCCAAAATACAAACCACTGGAAAAACCCAGGAAACCCACCTAGCTAACTAGGGTGCTGTAGGCGTCTCCTCGGCGCACTCCTCCTCGGGGTCACAACAGTCGTCAACACCAGGCCCGTAGAACGTAGGGCAATAGTCCTCAGGATCCTCTGGAAAAAATATGCCCAGTCAGGACTGGAGCGAAGTACATAACTCTGAAAGCAACTCCAAATGCATGGTAAGGTGTATATGACGAGCAATAGAAAAGTAATCAAGATGCACAGGAAATAAATATATGCTGGAACACAATAAATAGCTGTAATATAAACTGGAGAACAATACAAGTAGTGGAAAAGTAACTGCAGGTGAGAAACATGAATACTAGCTAAGTGCCTTGAGCACAAGTTCGTTATATGATCGGCTTAGGTTGCACATGAAAGTCACTACGATAACTCCGTTATGCGTGAGTTGCATAACCGACATACACATGAATACTGTTTGGCTTTGATCATATAACCAACTCACTACTCCCCTCCCCCACTAATACCATTGGATCCAACCACAACACGCTACGTACATGATAGTAGCTCGCGCACACGAAGGCGAGAGCACAAGAAGCACATGATAGCACATGATAATCAATACCCGAAGCACATGATGAAATACACGTGATAGAGTACCCGCTGAACACGGTAAGGGGGATAGCACCTCATGACGGGATCCACTAGTACCAGCTCGTGTAATAATGTGTCAGAATCAAGTATTACAGTTCTAGAACAAGTGATATAAACGCTATCATGAAATGGAAACTATCAGAGGTAGGTACTCGCCTGATGTCCTGAGCAACTGATGAGGATCGAGGTCCGGACCGGTATCGCAGGGACCTAATGCGAAAAGCAAGGATTAAACAGGGTTCTAAGCATTTAAACTGATATAAAATAATTAAAAACAGGCTTCTAGGGCTATTCTAGGTCGAACGGGTCAAACCGGTGAAATTCGGGTCAAAAAGTCAACCCGGGGTCCAAAAAGTCAACTCTAGGTCAAAACTAGGTCAAATGTTGACTTTTACGGTCAACGGGGACAATTATGGTCAAAGCTAGGTCAAACTAGGGTGCCCCTGAAATTCTAGGTCAAACCGAGCTCATTAAGCCACTAAACTCACAAACTCGCCTAATCGAGATACCGGGATACCCTCGGTATCCGATACCTCGCCCTAGGCCACGCACCCCGCCTAAACCCGCTAAAACCTATGCTAGCACGCGTAATTATATACATATAAACATATAAAAATCATTCCAAAGCATTTCCTAGGCTAATGCTCAAATACCCCGCTCGAAACTCAATACCTTGAATATCTCAAGGTATCGAGATACCTCGGTATCTCAAGGTATTGAAGTTTCGCCCTAAGGCCCTCTAACTAGCTGTCTAGCTACTAAATATATACCTAGTTATTAATCTAGGCTAGGTAATATATATATCTACCATATATATATACATCTAAGTATGTATATACCTATGCATATAGATATCCACACACATTTACCCGATTACCCAATACCTTACCTAATCATAACATATATATATATATTACCTATCAAGATATCTATATATATATATATAACTATAGGTATATAGATATCTATCTCTTAGATAGATAAAACTATCTATCTACCTATCTACCTATCTAGTATCCATCTATCTAAATACCTAGCTATCTATCTATCAATATCTAATAACTATCTTACCTATTTATCCAACTACCTATCTATTAATTAGATATCCCTCTAACTATCTAATATATCTATAAACTAGTCTAACTATCAAACTCTCTAATCTATCTATAAACTATCTATCAATTAATAGCTATCTAGCTATCTAACTACCCGTCTAATTATCCATCTACCTATTTATCTACCCATAGATATAGGTATCTACCTATGTATCTACTTATCTATATATCTAATTATCTAATCTACCTAGTTATCTACATATGTATATATATATCAAACTCTCACTCTCCCTCACTAGCCCTCGCTACTAGCCGCTGCTACTGCTCCTTGCTGATCCTGCTGCTGCTGCACTTGCTACTGCTGCTGCTGGGCTGATCCCGCTGCTGCTGCACTTGCTACTGCTGCTGCTACTGCAGCTTTGCTGCTGCTGCTGCAGCTTCCTGCTGCTGCTG
Organism: Iris macrosiphon; assembly: GCA_036927795.1. NCBI lineage: Eukaryota > Viridiplantae > Streptophyta > Magnoliopsida > Asparagales > Iridaceae > Iris > Iris macrosiphon. The sequence continues at coordinate 207,026,460 of JAYESA010000006.1, read as the reverse complement.
TAGGCAGCAGCAGCTGCTGCTCGCTGCGGCTGGTTCTGCCCCCCCCCCTTCCTCACACATACACACACACACACACCCATATATATACATATATATATCACTATCTATATATATATATACATACATATATAACTATATATATATCTACTAGATAGATATATATATACACACTCTAAACACTCTCAACACACACACCTACACTCTCACAAACACACTAATACACACACACACATAAATATATATGTACATAGCTACAAATATATATATAAACACACATAATATATATATATATCAATACACACACTCTAAGATATATACACACACACACATATTCAAATATATATATACATATACACACGAGCACACTTACACATATACATATATATATATACACATAGACATATACATATACAAGTACATAATATAAATACACTCATATATATATAAATATATATACATAAACAAACATACATATAAATATATATACATATATTTATATATATATATAGACACATATACACAACCACCACACAATGCACACAACACACAAACAACACGCCCCTCGCACGCCCAACGACCCCGACACTCACCAATACCCTAAAATATATAAAATATAGCCCGAAAACTCTAGCACACACTCCCCGATACTAACCCAACGCGCGCACAAAGCCGAAACGAGGAAACCAAGTCGAAATGGCCGTTCGGTCATTTCGACGAACACGTGGTGCGCGGCTCGGAAAACCTCCTGAAACGCACACCAAACGAACTCGGAATCGGCCCAAAATTTACCCACGCGCTCTACACGATGTCTAGATCCTAGAAAATGCGCTCCCACGTCGATTCTAGGCCCGTGGCGGAAACGCACACGCACTTAGAATCGGCGACGACGAAAAGCCCCAATTTCGCCCGAAACGCCCGTTTCTCCGCGACGCGGCTTCCCGTGTCCAAACGGAGACACGCACTCACCCTCTAGACACCCGACAACGTCTACCTAGGTCCATCTAACCTAGGGCATCACCCAAAATTGGGCCAAATTCGGATTCCACCCGAATTCGACACAAAACCTAATGTCAAAGTCTCTAAACTCACCCAAACGAGTTCCAACTTCCTCCTACGGGTAGGGTTAGGGTCTAGGAAGGTTCTACAACACTAATTACACTACACAAAAATAATTAGGAAGGGGAAAGTTAGGTTTTACCTCTTGGGAGTTGGAATCCCAAGGCCAAAGTCCCAAATTCCCTCCAAATCAACTCCCTCAAGCTCCAAGCTACCAATTCTAGCTCTCACACTAGATCTAGGCTCCTCACACCTAGGTTAGAGAAAATGCAAGGGTAGGGTTAGCATAAAGGAAGAAGGAATGAAGAAGAAAGAAGAAAAATGGAAGAAAAAACTCACCTTGGAGAAGAAGGAAGAAGAAAGAAGAAGTGGAGAAGAAGAAGAAGAGTGGAATGAAGAAGAACAAAAGGGGAGGGGGCTGCTGCTGTGATTACACGGAAATGGGGGTAGGTAGGGGGCCGGCCACTAGAAATAAAGGTGGTTTACAACTTTCCAAATTCCCAAAACGCCCCTATTCACTCGGTTTTGGGTTCCGGGTCTCCAAATGCACTCAAACTAGTTCCAAATCTCTCCAACTAACCTCCTAAAAATAAAATAATAATTCTAAGCCCCAAAATAATTCTCACAAGGGTACGGGCTGGGTCGGACATGGGTCCACTAGGGTCTGACATGGGTCCAGGCTAGCCAAAACCCTAAAACAATCAAAATAAAAATAAGACAAGCACTAATAAATATAAATATAAATAATTAAATACAATACACTATTTATCAAAATAAAAAAAAAAAATATACCCTATTTCTAGAATTGGGTAGTGACAAGTCTACCCTCCTTAAAATAATTTCGTCCTCGAAATTAAAAGACGAAACTAGGACAGGAATGCAAGAAAGAACCATACCTCAGGGCTCGAAGAGATAGGGGTATCGCTCGCGCATTTCATCCTCCCTCTCCCAGGTCGACTCCCCTGGAGAGTGATGCCTCCACGCGACGCGAACCAAGGGAATAGTCTGGTTCCTCAACACCTTCTCCCGCCGATCCAGAATCTCCACCGGCTGCTCTGGATAGCTAAGAGTAGGGCCCACTGCGATCTCCGAGTGATCCAATACGTGACTGGGATCCGCCACGTACCGTCTCAACTGCGACACGTGGAACACATCATGAACTCCCTCCAGCGTAGGCGGCAACTCAAGCCTATACGCCACGGCGCCGACCCTCTCAAGAACACGAAAGGGTCCGACGAAACGTGGGCTAAGCTTCCCGCCTCCACCGAAGCGAATAGTGCCCCGCGTCGGAGAAATCCTCAGGAACACCAGATCTCCAACCTAGCACAAACAAGGTCTCTGCACTTAGTCTAAAACAAGCAATCACAAACAAACACAAGAACAAAATCTAGGTTCTAAGCTATACCTCGAACTCCAAAGGTCTCCGGTGGCTATCGGCCCAATGCCGCTGCCTGTCCTGCGCCACCCGAAGTCTATCTCTAATGAGCTTGACCTTCTCCGCTGCATCAACCACCATCTCCGGGCCAAGCAAAGCTCTCTCACCTACATCATCCCATGACAACGGAGTGCGACACCTCCGTCCATACAACGCCTCAAAAGGTGACATCTCGATACTGGCTTGGTAGCTGTTGTTGTAAGCAAACTCTACCAAGTGCAAGTGATCCTCCCAAGAGCCTCTGAAATCCAAAACACAGGTGCGTAGCATGTCCTCAAGTGTCTGAATGGTCCTCTCTGACTGACCATCTGTCTGTGGGTGATACGCACTACTAAACTTGAGCTGGGTGCCCAAGCTAGCCTGCAGACTCCTCCAGAAATGCGAAGTGAAGCGACTGTCCCGATCTGATACTATGCTCACTGGAACTCCATGCAGTCTGACTATCTGGCGCACATACATCTCTGCTAGTCTCTCTGTAGACGTACCCACTTTGAATGGTAGGAAGTGGGCCGATTTGGTCAACCTGTCCACGATGACCCAAATCGCATCCTTCCCGCCTGGAGAACGGGGAAGTCCAGAAACAAAATCCATGGTCGCATGCTCCCATTTCCACTCCGGAATGGGTAACGGCTGGAGTAAACCTCCTGGCCTCTGCCTCTCCGCCTTCACCTGCTGGCACACTAAGCATCGGGATACGAAGCGTGCTACCTCCCGCTTCATCCCGTACCACCATACATGCTGTCTCAGATCTCTATACATCTTATTGGCACCGGGATGCATAGAGTACTGGGATCGATGCGCCTCCTGGAGAACCTCCTCGCGCAACGACCCACTCGGCACACACAACCTGGTACCGTGCCGCAAGGAACCATCATCAGCAATGGTGAAGTCGTCTGCTAAACCCATCTGAACCTGCTCCCTGATGCTCCTCAGGGACTCATCCTCAAACTGTGTAGCCCTGATCCGGTCTACCAACTCTGACTGAATCTGCAGTCCCCACATCTGCATCTCAACTCCAGGCACTATCACCTCAATGCCCAAGCTCTCTAGATCTGCCAGAAGATAACGATCTGTAGTCAGGCACATAGCTACCGGATACCTGCTCAATGCATCCGCAACTACGTTCGCCTTCCCTGGATGATACTGCAATGATATGTCGAAGTCTTTCATCAACTCCAACCATCTCCTCTGCCTCATGTTCAGCTCTTTTTGGGTAAACACATACTTCAAGCTCTTGTGGTCTGTGAAGATCTCCACACGCTCTCCGTATAAATAGTGTTTCCACAACTTAAGAGCAAAAATGACCGCTGCCAACTCCAAATCGTGGGTAGGGTAATTCTTCTCATGAGGACGTAATTGCCTGGAAGCATAGGCAATCACCCTCCCATTCTGCTGCAACACACAACCCAGTCCCTTCCCCGATGCATCACTATAGATAGTGAATCCTCCAGAACCTGATGGCAACGTCAACACTGGAGCTGTCGTCAACCTCCTCTTCAGCTCATCAAAGGCGATCTGGCACTCCTCTGACCAAACAAACTCCACGTCCTTCCGGGTCAGCCTGGACAACGGCTCTGCAATCCGGGAAAAATCCTGAACAAATCTCCTGTAGTAGCCTGCCAGTCCCAAGAAACTCCTGACCTCGGCTACTGAACTCGGAGCACTCCATGCCTCAACTGCCACGATCTTTCTCGGATCCACCGAGATACCCTCTCCAGTCACCACATGACCAAGGAATTCAACCTTGTCAAGGAAGAACTCACACTTCGAGAGCTTTCCATAAAGCTCCTCCTTCCTGAGAGTCTCCAGCACTATCCTCAGATGCTCCTCGTGCTCCTCTGGGGTCTTCGAATACACCAAGATGTCATCTATAAACACCACCACAAACCTGTCCAGATGCTGATGGAACACCTTGTTCATCAGATTCATGAACACTGCCGGGGCATTGGTCAACCCAAACGGCATCACCAAGAACTCATACTGTCCATATCTGGTCCGAAAAGCTGTCTTCGGAATATCCTCCTTCCTGACCTTCACCTGGTGGTAGCCTGTCCTCAGATCAATCCTGGAAAACACCCTCGCTCCGCTCAACTGGTCAAATAGATCATCAATACGCGGCAGCGGATACTTGTTCTTGATTGTGAGGTTATTCAGAGCCCTGTAGTCGATACACATCCGTATCGACCCATCCTTCTTCGGCACAAAAAGTACCGGAGCACCCCACGGAGAAGAACTAGATCTGATAAATCCCTTGTCCTGAAGCTCATCCACCTGCTTCTTCAACTCTATCAGCTCACTGTTGCTGACTCTATAGACGTGCTGGGATATCGGCTCCGCGCCTGGCACCAAGTCTATAGAGAACTCCACGTCTCTGTCCGGAGGTAACCCTGGCAACTCCTCCGGAAAGACATCCATATACTCCTCTATCAGTGGATGTAGCGACCTCGGCTCTACCACCAGGGCTCCGCAGAATACTCCCTCGGTCTGCTCCGCTGCTCCTCTGGCAAACTGAAACTCTGGCTCACCCGGCGGACTAAACAAAACTCTGCCTCCACGACAATCTATACTAGCACAATGCGTACTCAACCAATCCATCCCGAGTACAATATCGTAGCTCGGAAGTGGCATTACGAGTAGGCACACACTCAACTCTCGGCCTCCCAAGGTAACACTCCGGTCTCTGCAAACATCACGGACTAGGATGATACCACCCCCGGTCATGATCTTGCAGAGTCTAGCTAAAGGTTCAGCAACAAGATGGTGTCTAACAGCAAAAGATACAGACACAAAGCTATGGGAAGCACCGGAATCAAATAAAGCAAGTGCTGGAATGGAATCAAGGAGAACAGAACCTGAGATAACATCACCAACTGGCTCGGCCTCGTCCACTGTCAGGGCAAAAGCTCGCCCCTGCTGTCCTCCTCGGTGCTGCTGCTGGTGCTGGGCGAACCTCTGCTGCTGAGTCTGCAAAGGCTGACCTCTCTGCTGCGCTGCAGGTGCTCTGGCTGGTGCCCTCTGAGCGGCTCCTCCGCCCTGAGCTGTACGGGCAAGCGCTGAAGGACAATCCTTCAGCTGGTGGTCTGCGGCGCCACACAATAAACATCTGCCCAGCCTCTTTCTGCATATGTCCCATCCGTGCCCTGGCTTCTTACAGAAAGGGCAAACGATGGGCTGCCTCTGGCCCTGCTGCTGACCCTGCCTCTGCTGCTGAGGCGCCTGCCGGAAGGGCGCCCGACCCTGACCCTGGTGCTGCTGGGTCTGCTGGAATGGCCTCTTGGCCGGGCCTGCACTGCTGCCTGCTCCGGAAGTGTCTCTGCCCCTCTTCGTCTTCAGCTCCAAATCATCCTCAGCCCTCTGAGCATCGCTGACAATCTGCTCGAAGGTCGCCTCGCGGTCGCTCCTAGTCAAGGACTTGACCGCCATGACCAAGCCCTTGCGGAACTTCCGCGCCTTCGCTGCCTCTGACAACCCCTCAACAAATCTGCCCAGACGGCAGAACTCCGCTGCATACTCATCCACTAGCATACTCCCCTGGACGAGCGCCTCGAACTGACTCTCTAAGGCACTGAGAGCCACGTCCGGGAAGAACTTCTCCTTGAAAAGCTTCTTGAAAGCCTCCCAAGTCAATCCCGGAGCTGCTATCCGCGTATCAGTGCGGAACCAAGTAAGGGCAAGGTCGAACATCTGGCTGCCCGCTGCCTCTATCTGCATGCTGGCTGGGATCATCGCCAGCCGAAAGATGCCCTCGATATGCTCGATCCAGTCGTCGGCATACAGGATCCCCTCTGTGCCGCGGAACTCCTTAGGCCGCATCCTCTGAAAATCGATGATAGTACCCGGCCTAGGATACTGAGCCTGCTCTGGCTGTGGCTGGATCTGAGCCACTCTGTCGACCGCTGTCAAAGCCACCTGATGAGCATTCTCAATGCCCATCCTCATAATATCTGCCTGGCGGTGCTGCGCATCCATCATCTCTCGGAAGAACGCGAACAGCTGTGTAGCATCTACTGGCGCAGGCGGTGGTGGAGGAGGTACCACCGGGACAACTGGGGTGGCTCTCGGATCAATGGGAGTAAGGGGATCTCCGAGAGAAACTGAAGCTCCCTCAACCGCAGGAGTGGCGAGTGGAGCGGTAGCGGCTGCCGGAAGTCGAGCAGGTCGAGAGGTGGCAGACCTCTCGGTGGCAGCTGCTGGGGCGGTGCGCTGAGATCTGGTCTTCGGAGGCATCCTGAACACAGATCAAAAGAAGTCAATACAGTGCAAGAAACGATAACATCAATGAAGGACAATAATATTGCAAAAGAAACAATTTCAGGAAAATTAAGATAGCAAGAAAAATCAGGAGGGGTCCTAGTTGTGATTGAGCACACTCTCTCTCAGCCTATCTCCTATATCCTATTGCAGGTAAACCTAAAAAGCTGACCTGCATGGGCCACCACCAAAAACGTGTCACGACCCGCACCCGGAAATCGGGCATGAGCCGTGGGTACGTCCAGCCTACGCCGCAGAATCGGCGGTAGAACGCTGTAAAGGTCCGTTCTAGGTCAACCATATCTATCTATATCTCACTGAAAAATCCGGCATGACCTCTCCAAAAGGAGGGCAAAACCACGCAATATATATATGTGAATAAAATCCTCTCCAACAGGAGGGCAACCACGCAATATATATATATGACAATAATCTCAATCACAAAACTAGAGGAAGAATAAGCACGATATGATATAAACAAGGAAAACCAGAACCAAGAGAGCAAGACAATCCAAAATAATACAGTCCAGGTCTAAAAGCTACAACATCTCACAGAAGCACAAAAGAATAAGTACAGTCATCCAAAATACAAACCACTGGAAAAACCCAGGAAACCCACCTAGCTAACTAGGGTGCTGTAGGCGTCTCCTCGGCGCACTCCTCCTCGGGGTCACAACAGTCGTCAACACCAGGCCCGTAGAACGTAGGGCAATAGTCCTCAGGATCCTCTGGAAAAAATATGCCCAGTCAGGACTGGAGCAAAGTACATAACTCTGAAAGCAACTCCAAATGCATGGTAAGGTGTATATGACGAGCAATAGAAAAGTAATCAAGATGCACAGGAAATAAATATATGCTGGAACACAATAAATAGCTGTAATATAAACTGGAGAACAATACAAGTAGTGGAAAAGTAACTGCAGGTGAGAAACATGAATACTAGCTAAGTGCCTTGAGCACAAGTTCGTTATATGATCGGCTTAGGTTGCACATGAAAGTCACTACGATAACTCCGTTATGCGTGAGTTGCATAACCGACATACACATGAATACTGTTTGGCTTTGATCATATAACCAACTCACTACTCCCCTCCCCCACTAATACCATTGGATCCAACCACAACACGCTACGTACATGATAGTAGCTCGCGCACACGAAGGCGAGAGCACAAGAAGCACATGATAGCACATGATAATCAATACCCGAAGCACATGATGAAATACACGTGATAGAGTACCCGCTGAACACGGTAAGGGGGATAGCACCTCATGACGGGATCCACTAGTACCAGCTCGTGTAATAATGTGTCAGAATCAAGTATTACAGTTCTAGAACAAGTGATATAAACGCTATCATGAAATGGAAACTATCAGAGGTAGGTACTCGCCTGATGTCCTGAGCAACTGATGAGGATCGAGGTCCGGACCGGTATCGCAGGGACCTAATGCGAAAAGCAAGGATTAAACAGGGTTCTAAGCATTTAAACTGATATAAAATAATTAAAAACAGGCTTCTAGGGCTATTCTAGGTCGAACGGGTCAAACCGGTGAAATTCGGGTCAAAAAGTCAACCCGGGGTCCAAAAAGTCAACTCTAGGTCAAAACTAGGTCAAACGTTGACTTTTACGGTCAACGGGGACAATTATGGTCAAAGCTAGGTCAAACTAGGGTGCCCCTGAAATTCTAGGTCAAACCGAGCTCATTAAGCCACTAAACTCACAAACTCGCCTAATCGAGATACCGGGATACCCTCGGTATCCGATACCTCGCCCTAGGCCACGCACCCCGCCTAAACCCGCTAAAACCTATGCTAGCACGCGTAATTATATACATATAAACATATAAAAATCATTCCAAAGCATTTCCTAGGCTAATGCTCAAATACCCCGCTCGAAACTCAATACCTTGAATATCTCAAGGTATCGAGATACCTCGGTATCTCAAGGTATTGAAGTTTCGCCCTAAGGCCCTCTAACTAGCTGTCTAGCTACTAAATATATACCTAGTTATTAATCTAGGCTAGGTAATATATATATCTACCATATATATATACATCTAAGTATGTATATACCTATGCATATAGATATCCACACACATTTACCCGATTACCCAATACCTTACCTAATCATAACATATATATATATATTACCTATCAAGATATCTATATATATATATATAACTATAGGTATATAGATATCTATCTCTTAGATAGATAAAACTATCTATCTACCTATCTACCTATCTAGTATCCATCTATCTAAATACCTAGCTATCTATCTATCAATATCTAATAACTATCTTACCTATTTATCCAACTACCTATCTATTAATTAGATATCCCTCTAACTATCTAATATATCTATAAACTAGTCTAACTATCAAACTCTCTAATCTATCTATAAACTATCTATCAATTAATAGCTATCTAGCTATCTAACTACCCGTCTAATTATCCATCTACCTATTTATCTACCCATAGATATAGGTATCTACCTATGTATCTACTTATCTATATATCTAATTATCTAATCTACCTAGTTATCTACATATGTATATATATATCAAACTCTCACTCTCCCTCACTAGCCCTCGCTACTAGCCGCTGCTACTGCTCCTTGCTGATCCTGCTGCTGCTGCACTTGCTACTGCTGCTGCTGGGCTGATCCCGCTGCTGCTGCACTTGCTACTGCTGCTGCTACTGCAGCTTTGCTGCTGCTGCTGCAGCTTCCTGCTGCTGCTGTAGGCAGCAGCAGCTGCTGCTCGCTGCGGCTGGTTCTGCCCCCCCCCCTTCCTCACACATACACACACACACACACCCATATATATACATATATATATCACTATCTATATATATATATACATACATATATAACTATATATATATCTACTAGATAGATATATATATACACACTCTAAACACTCTCAACACACACACCTACACTCTCACAAACACACTAATACACACACACACATAAATATATATGTACATAGCTACAAATATATATATAAACACACATAATATATATATATATCAATACACACACTCTAAGATATATACACACACACACATATTCAAATATATATATACATATACACACGAGCACACTTACACATATACATATATATATATACACATAGACATATACATATACAAGTACATAATATAAATACACTCATATATATATAAATATATATACATAAACAAACATACATATAAATATATATACATATATTTATATATATATATAGACACATATACACAACCACCACACAATGCACACAACACACAAACAACACGCCCCTCGCACGCCCAACGACCCCGACACTCACCAATACCCTAAAATATATAAAATATAGCCCGAAAACTCTAGCACACACTCCCCGATACTAACCCAACGCGCGCACAAAGCCGAAACGAGGAAACCAAGTCGAAATGGCCGTTCGGTCATTTCGACGAACACGTGGTGCGCGGCTCGGAAAACCTCCTGAAACGCACACCAAACGAACTCGGAATCGGCCCAAAATTTACCCACGCGCTCTACACGATGTCTAGATCCTAGAAAATGCGCTCCCACGTCGATTCTAGGCCCGTGGCGGAAACGCACACGCACTTAGAATCGGCGACGACGAAAAGCCCCAATTTCGCCCGAAACGCCCGTTTCTCCGCGACGCGGCTTCCCGTGTCCAAACGGAGACACGCACTCACCCTCTAGACACCCGACAACGTCTACCTAGGTCCATCTAACCTAGGGCATCACCCAAAATTGGGCCAAATTCGGATTCCACCCGAATTCGACACAAAACCTAATGTCAAAGTCTCTAAACTCACCCAAACGAGTTCCAACTTCCTCCTACGGGTAGGGTTAGGGTCTAGGAAGGTTCTACAACACTAATTACACTACACAAAAATAATTAGGAAGGGGAAAGTTAGGTTTTACCTCTTGGGAGTTGGAATCCCAAGGCCAAAGTCCCAAATTCCCTCCAAATCAACTCCCTCAAGCTCCAAGCTACCAATTCTAGCTCTCACACTAGATCTAGGCTCCTCACACCTAGGTTAGAGAAAATGCAAGGGTAGGGTTAGCATAAAGGAAGAAGGAATGAAGAAGAAAGAAGAAAAATGGAAGAAAAAACTCACCTTGGAGAAGAAGGAAGAAGAAAGAAGAAGTGGAGAAGAAGAAGAAGAGTGGAATGAAGAAGAACAAAAGGGGAGGGGGCTGCTGCTGTGATTACACGGAAATGGGGGTAGGTAGGGGGCCGGCCACTAGAAATAAAGGTGGTTTACAACTTTCCAAATTCCCAAAACGCCCCTATTCACTCGGTTTTGGGTTCCGGGTCTCCAAATGCACTCAAACTAGTTCCAAATCTCTCCAACTAACCTCCTAAAAATAAAATAATAATTCTAAGCCCCAAAATAATTCTCACAAGGGTACGGGCTGGGTCGGACATGGGTCCACTAGGGTCTGACATGGGTCCAGGCTAGCCAAAACCCTAAAACAATCAAAATAAAAATAAGACAAGCACTAATAAATATAAATATAAATAATTAAATACAATACACTATTTATCAAAATAAAAAAAAAATATATACCCTATTTCTAGAATTGGGTAGTGACAGAGATTAGATTGGGAAAGCAGGTCATACAACCTACTACTCAGTCTAATACAAGACATGTGGCCAAACAAGAGAGCACTCGCAACAAGATACAACAAACAAACCAAATGCTTCACACTACCATGCATGTAGAACACAACATACTTCACATAATAATGCATTTTATTACAAATATCCACGCAAGATACGTCACACCACTTCATATACTCATCCTTCTATACCCAACACAAATGCCTATGCTACATGTCATTATTGTGGTTTAAAAAAACATATTTTATATCAATACAAGGCTAGAAAATTGGTTGATATGAATATGTATAAGTGGGTTCCCAAAGCTAACAAATATGGATCCAAATCTTGGATACCAAAGTCTCTGCCTAATGATGTACAAAGGTCATCTACCAAGCAATTGCACCAACATAAGTATGGCTACTTGAGCCACTTTGATAACATGCTAATTGATTTTTCTTGAATTGCTATAATTAAAGAATCTAGCATATCTCTTATTAATATCTTTTAGTTGGTATTCATTTAAATTAATAAGAGATGTGATAGTGGCATGCTTAGTTAATTTTCTTGTAATTACTTTTATTCAGCATGACTAGTTGATTAGCCTCAGTGATTAGTTCACACTATAGAGTTATTTACTTTCTATTAGTATGACACAGTTGTCTATGCATGCTTTATATCTTTTAGTAAACTTTATTCATCAAGAATTAGGATTCTAGATTTTGATGTTGTATGATGTTATAATTAGCATATATATACCTATTAAATCTAAGTTCTTTAAAGTTAAGATTACTTTTGGTTATAAGCCGAAAGGGCCCTTTGTCAAAAAGGTGTAAATAGCCTAAGCGACACGGTACTTAAGTGTCTTCGAACCACCGCTAGCTGGGATCCGGTCCCTACAGCTAACCCAAGATGATCAACACTTTCTTGAATAATAATTTGTTAAGTTCTATTTGCAATTATTTTCATAATACATCAGTGAATCTAAGTACTACTTTTGACTTAAAGTTGACAACTTTTAGTATAGACTATAACACTATGACTTTTAGTAAGCACTACTAGGTTTTTCTAATTGTTTTAAAACTATGCCACTTAGTTTTAATTTGAGTTTAGACTTTGACTAGTTACAATGATATTAGAGAGAAGTTGTTTAATTATCTCTTGCATATGACTAAATATGCATATTCATTTATGCTTCTCTTGTATTATTGTTACCCAATATTTCTATATTAATGTACTGCATCTAGTTTTCTACAATTGGTATCTAGTTTCCTATAATTGGTATCTAGTTTCCAATTGGTAAGTATATGGTTATGATATGCATATCATTATTCTACATATGGTGGTATTCTAGATACTTACTCTTTACCACATGATCATACTATATGCTTTATACTGCTCACATGTCTTCATGATATACACTTCGTTTGCGGGGGAGCCGTAAACTTTATATTTTGAATAAAGAGAAGAAATATGTCAAATATGTGCATATTCGCCATTGTCTCATTTACAACGGGGGAGCTTATGCATAAGTACAAGCTTCGGTAATATTAGTTGTCTCCTATTATGGGGGAGCTTATTTTTTATCATGTCAATGGGGGAGAAGTAAGTTTAAGTATGTAAGTATATGTTTAAGTAGTATACTTATAGTGATTTATGCTAATTATTTTTGATATATGCATTGATTATATTTGTCTTAAACTTAACTGATTTGCCATAATAAAAAAGGGAGAGATTGTTGGCCCAATGTCTATGTTGAGTTTTTGAATATGGCTAATCGATTAAGTTTAGCATTATGGTAATCGATCAATCACTATAGTATCTTCTACTTAATCTCAGCATTTTTCAGATATGTAATAGTTGCTTCTATATATTTTTTTGTTTGTCTAACATGTACTTGCAAAAAGCAATAAGTAAGATAAGCAATGGACATATGCTATATGACGATGAGCCAAAGATGACGTTATACCAGAAGATTTCGTTCAACCGCCTATAACTTATCTAGAGTCTCGCACCCAGGGGTTCCGCTGCCCAGTCAGCGGACGGGGGTTGAGGGGCCAGCGCCCCTCGTAGAGGTTCGAATTCCCAAATCTGGTTATCTTTGGACAACTGCCGTCAAGGAAAAAAGTGTCTTCAAGTCAGCAGATATTTCAGAAGTTTGGCGTCATCAGTGCTCTTGGTTTTCATATATAATTTGATATTTTATTTGAGTCTAGGATTGATGTAAGTTGAGTCACACTGGCAAACCAAAGTACCCATACCCAGATACCTAGTCCACTTAAATAAACCAAAGAACATATCCACCAAATCAGGCCACATTCATTTACAAAGTCTACAATACTAAGAGACAAAACTCGTGCCGAACTCGGACCGAACTCAGTTACCCTTTTGGTATGAAATCAACCAATTCAATAAGCTCCCGTTTCTTGGCCAAATAATTGGAAATTTGAATTAAACCCCATCCGAATTCTGGCCGAATTCTGTTTGCCAAAACACTATAAATAGGATTAAATTTTTACATTTCTACTCACTCAACTATTCTCAATCTTTCTATCATATAGTGAGTAAAACCTCAGAGCCTAAACTTTCTTATCTCCAAGATCAACTCCCTAGCCTTCTAAGTGCCAAGTGCGGTCTCGGTCTAGAAGTCCACAGATTTGTAAAGAGCTTGGTTCATCAAGTCTCTTCTTCTGTGTGAAGTTGCGAGCCTTCGAATCAAAGCTCATGGTGTGTGAAGTTACGAGACTTTGGATCAAATCTTGTGGTTGTAAGAAGTCGTCAAGCCTTCGGATCAAAGCTTGTGATTCACTATTGGTGATTATAGTGGATAAAACTCTGAGCTTGAGTTCTCGGGACTGGACTAGTCCTCTCAGAGGGAAACTAGTATACATCACGGTATTTGTATTTGCTCTCTCTTTCTCTTACTTTATTATATTGCATATACACTGCTAGTTATTTACTGCCTTTACTCTGCTAAATTTTTAATTGGGTAGATTATTCCGCTGCACTCTATTCACCCCCCTCTAGAGTTGTCATACACGATCCTTCATCTTCTACTTGGACTGCCTTGATCCTCTCCACCAAAGTTGACTGTATCTGAAGACTGGCTAGTACTCTCGCTCCTTGAGGTAACACTACCTCGATGCCCATCTCACGCAGATCTTCTAATATGTGCTTATGAGCTATCAAAATGAATGCGGTGCCTCTCCTACTTAGAGCAACTATCACCACATTTACCTTGCCTGGATGATACTTAAGTCCTATATCGTAATCACCAAACAATTCTAGCTACCCCCTCTGCCTCATGTTCAAGTCCTTCTAGGTGAATATGTACTTCAAACTCTTGTGATCTGTAAATATCTTCACCCGATCTTCATATAGGTAATGTCTACATAACTTGAGAGTAAATACTACTGTTGCTAATTTCAAATCATGTGTTGGACAATTTTTCTCATGATCTCAAAGCTGCCGAGACACATAAGCTATCATATTTTCTTTCTGTGCTGCATCAATACACATTCCAGTCCCTTCCCAGATGCATCACAATAAACTGTGAATCCTCCTTATCCTATTAGTAGTATAAGGATCGGTGCTGATATCAACTTCTCTAATGCTGCTTGGCACTCTACCAACCAAACAAACTTTACCTCATTGCGGGTCAGACGAGTCATTGGCATTGAAATTCGTGCAAAGTTTGCCACGAACCTTCGGTAATATCCCGCTAATCCTAAGAAACTTCGCACATCTGCTATTGTCTTCGGGACTGGCCAATTCTCTACTGCTTCAACCTTCTTAGGGTCCACTGATACTCCTGCTCCTGAGATGATGTATCCTAAGAAGGACATATGATCCAACCATAATTCATACTTACTGAGCTTGGAATACAACTGATGCTCCCTCAAAACTTGTAACACTTTCCGAAGATGTTCTTCATGCTCTTCTTCACTGCCAGAGTAGACAAGAATGTCGTCTATTAATACCACTATAAATTGATCTAGGTATGGCATAAAGATACGATTAATCAAATCCATAAATATTGGTAGAGTATTGATCAATCTGAATGGAATAACTAAGAATTCATAATGCCCATATCAAGATTGAAATGTTGTTGTGATATATCTTGCTCCCGGACCCTTACTTGATAATACCCTGATTGAAGGTCTATCTTAAAAAATACTTTTGCTTCACTCAACTGGTCAAATAAATCATCAATCCTAGGCAATGGATACTTGTTCTTCACAGTTAAAGCATTCAATTACCTATAGTCGACACACAAATATGTCGACCAGTCCTTCTTCTTTACTAGAAGTACAGGTACTCCCCATGGTGATCCATTAGACCGAATAAGCTTCTTCGCCTTCAGTTCCTTCACGTGCTGATAAAACTGGTTAAGTTTTATTGGGGACATCTGATAGACCTTGTTGGAAACTGATTCTGCTCCTGATTTCAACTCTATGCAGAACTCCACTTCCCTTACTTGAGGTAATCCTGGAAGCTTTTTCGAAAATACGTCAAGAAATTCTTCGATCATTCTGGGAAACTGATCTTCAACTCCCGTTACTGCTGCAATGTCATCTTCATGCTGGTCCTTCACCGTTCTGTTGAAGATAAACTCTTCCTTGCCTGGGATGTTAAACAATACTCTACCCCTACAGGTGCAGTCGCTGGAAGGCTGACTACTTGTCTATGAGTACTGCTGCTTTATTGCAGCAGCAGTCGATGATAATGTTGGCGCAGTAGTGCCTGAAAGAAGGCACGTCGTACGTCGCAGTGGTTTTACTCGCTTTGCGCTTGTGAGTGATCACTTCACGCAAATCATGCGAAGGATGTTTCACCTTTGCATCCTCCTTGTGAGTCTGGGTATCCCAGGCACACGGATGCGCAGTCTATGCATTTGCTCCCGGACCTGGGGTTCATACTCGAACTTGCCCCGAGGTACTGGTAGAAGACTTTTAGAACGAATCATGTCCGCTGGTCCCTGTGGGTTGGACGCATGGGTCAGTTCTGCATAACTTTTCATCAGAGGCCCGCATAATAGTTAGCGATGCTTGTTGGCGGTCAGTCGCATGAGCAGTTTCTTGATCTCGATGAGCTCGCACTGCCCTAGATATCTTTAATTTAGCACTCGCAAGCGCGTAGTAAAAACAGACGTTTTGTTGCTGTCAGAGCCGTATGCGGTTGTCTGCCTGCGGTTGTGAGTTGATGCCGCATGGGATATCTCATATGGCCTGTGAGTAGATGACGCATGGACAGTATTATGATGCCTCCTTCTTGGACGCATAGGACCTGCCCCAGCCTTAGAACGCCTGGCATCGTAGTATTTTTCTTTGCCAGATTTTGAGTGATGAGCAGTTCCTGCGCCAACCAAGGATGCCGCATAGACCTGGACTTCCTCTGCAACAGATTGAGAGGCGAAGATCGTCTCCTCCGCAGTTGGGCGAGGCACAGTAGCCTTTGCTTCCCATATTATGCGGGTCTTCTTGGGCTTAGCTTGCCTTGGCGAAGGATCCGAAATTCCTTCAGAGAGCATTTTCTCAAACGCTTGCTGGTCAAAGCGAACTATAAGCATCTTTTGCATTGAGCCAAGTTTGGCTGCGTCGGATTGCGTCACCAATTTCTCAACAGATGAGAATTTATTTCCCAGCAGAGTCACCATCGTGTTTGCCATTTAAATCAAATGGAAGAACTAAGAGGACTTGATTTTGATTAACAAACTAGAGAGTACAAAAAAGAGTCCTAAGAGAAATCTAAGTACAAATTTGTTTTGATCTGGGGGTAACGATGGAGGGTTAGGAGTGTAGCAACTCTCTTTACTCGGTAGACGATCCGGACGCAGAAACTTCTCTCCTTGATTTTAGTATGAATCCGCAGATAGTCAGCCAAGCCCTTTGTATAGGGGTAGTACCATGCTATTTATAACCGTGCTAAGGGTGCCGCATATCCCCGTGCATGGTGGCCGCATGGGACTCCTTTAGCAGGATGCGGCCGTAACGGTAGCCGCATAGTGTGGGCAAGCCGCCACGTGGGTTTGGTTCTAATTTTTTGTTTGAAGAGATCTCTGGACTATTGTGCACATAACTAGGTTAATTGGATACTTGGTCACCCCTAACTGTATGAGAAATAATCTTCGTAACAGAAAATCTTGTGAGTCGAGAGCCGTATACTGTTATAGTCACATAGAAGTTCTCGTTGGTCTTGGTCGGAATGACCCTCTGGTTGTATGTGGACGAGACCGCATGGGTCTTGAAGCCGCATGCGTTCTCTTGTTTGGCCTTGGTTAGATGGACGCTCTGGCCACATGATGTCGAGGCCGAATGGGTCTTTGAAGCCGCATACATAGGACATGTGGCACGGCCCGTCTGTCGAGTCAATTAATGCACTGATGTGACTTGTCTTTTCCTGAGTCGTCGTCTGTGTGGATTCCGAAGCATCTCAGGGTGATGAGTGAGGTGTCAAAACTTCTGAAAGACATAAAAATCTGTGTCAGGGTATTTTATATGACTGTCCTGCTCTGTGGTTATTCAGGCCGCATATGTGAACCGCATTGAGTTGAAGCCGCGTAGAGTCGAAGCCGTATGCAGCCAGAGATGCATGAGATGCCTGAAGTTTGGGACGCATTGGGCCAGAGACGCATGGAACGCATGGAGTCTGAGACACAATGGGCCAGAGATGCATGGAACGTATGGAGTCTGGGACGCATTGGACCAGAGACGCATGGATCTTTTGTCGTTTTCTGCTTTTGTGGCATTTGAACAGCTGTATACTGCCAAAAGTAATTATGATGCAGCTATCAGCAAGGATTCCAATCAGCGGTGCAGGATTCAAGGCGGTCAGAATGACTGTCTATCTTGTCAGTCATAAATGCTCTGATGTGACTGTAGGGACGATGTGTCACAGGACGGTATGCGTCTCAGCTTGTCTGAGGGCGCCATGCGTCCGCTGCTGTTATGCGCCCACCGTAGTTATGCGTGCCTTACTTATTTGTTGACTTTAAACTGGAGCGCATGGAGAAATTTTTATGCTTCTACAGTCCATGCTGCATAGGGCCCTTAGAGATCAGGGTAGCCGGTAGCGCAATATTCTTCCCTCCCAATAATCTAGGTAAACCTTGTCTTGTTTAATTATTACTAAATTATTTCAAGTTCCTGAGTCGTTGACACTTGAGAAGTCCCTAAAATAACGAGTCGCGAGTACGAGCTCTTCATGGGTCATCGTATTCGCGACACGCGATACATTGGACAATACTCACACTCGATTGTCCGATACCAAATGCAATGGATTTTCATACACAAATATTTTTACGATGTCGTAAGGATGGTGAACTTGTACATAAACTTGTCTTATGAACTCACATGCAAAACTTGTCTGGTATCATAAACTTATATCGACATAAGGAAGCACCCAACAATAATCACTAAAAGAAATTACTAAAAGAACATAACAACATGGAACACAAATTTTACACAAGAATTCCTGGGCGCATGCGCCCACTGGCCACATGGACTCACTGGCCGCATACACCCACTGGTCGCTGGACTCACTGGTCGCATGCACCCACTGGCCGCATGCACCCACTGGCCGCATGGACTCACTGGCCGCATAAACGCCCTCTTGGACTTAGCAATTTTTTTATTCGTTCAGCGAGTTAAAGCACAAGGTGTTCAAGGACACTTGTGTAAATAAGCAGTCATGCGTCCAACAAGATGGACACATGCTGTCAGTATGCGGCAAGAGTTCAGGCCGCATAGCTTGCTGGCCGCATGAAGACTTCGTCTTCTCCAATAACAGGTTCAGCCATGGCCGAAAGCTCCAAAAACTGAAAATTTGTTTCTTCATAAAAAAAATTATTTTAACTCCAAATCAAGTGAAACAAAAATCAAATTGTACGAAATAAAATGCTCTAACATAAAGTTTTTGAAACCTAAGTTTTAATAGATCAAAACTAATAAAAACTCATAAAACACATAAAAATCCTAAACTTGAAACTCATATTTACAAAAATCTATACATTAAAATCCAAAACTCCAAGAACTAAATATGATCAGTAACTCAAGGAGAAAATTTTCCATCAAATATATTTTTAGAACAACATATATATAAAAAATCCAAAATTTTATGACTTCACTATTGAGCAAGATGTACTTGCCTCTAATGGCTCCTAGCCTCTACCTCTCATGGTCCAAGTCACAACAACTTTTTCCTGGCGCTAGGGTTAGAGGGAGCTTGAGGGAGAGGAGGAAGAATGAAATAAAAATGAAGAAGAAGAAGAAGAAGAAAGAGAGGGGAGAGAGAAAAGCTCATATATATACTAAGAGATGAGAGAAAGAGGGTTTAGTCATGGGTTAACCCAAAATGAACCGAACCAAGTGTCTACTCTACATGCGGCTAAACCGGGTCTATGGCAATGCCAATGGGTATTCTACTGGTCTCGGGTAGTCTCTTTCAACAACGAAAAAAATAACAAAAAATAAAATGATAGTAACCAACATTGAAAAAATATAACAGGAATACATTATCAGAAAAAATTAAATTCTAGAAATTCAAAAAATACCAAATCTGAAATCGGGTGTAACATAACATATAAAGCATACGCATGTTTATGAGGATATAAGAATTATATGAATGTATAGAATTTGGGTGAGATGTAACATTCAAATATATTGGGGGATTAACATTCAAATACATTCAAATGTATAGAATATGAATGTATTCTACTATATATAATTTTATAATTTTGAGAGAGAACATCCTGAAGATGCTAATGGAGACATCTCGAAGTATGTCTTTGCGCATTGTACCATTTTCCTTCGATGAGATTTTTTCTATTGGATTATTTCTTCGAAATATTTTTAACGAGGCAATGTACACCCACTTGGATTCACGAAGAATCATATTCCTGAAGAATATTATTTCTAAAGAATATTATTATACTTTTTTCTTTTCTATGAATTTTTTCCAAAAGATGAATTTTTTCCTAGAAAATTTTGTAATGCGACAATAATTAAAGTGGGCATCCAAGGGGGAGTGTTGTGATTTTGGATAAAACCAAATATGGATACCCTTATCCCTATCTATAACCACATTTATCTATTCCCTCTCTATATATACATTATCAATGAGAAAGTCAAAATAGATTATTCGGCTACCATATTCTCTTTCTCTCTTCAACTTTTACAACAGGTCGGTTTTTCTTCCTTTTTGCTCGTTTTTGATGGTTTTTTGTTGTTTTTAGGACCGGCCCTGGTCCAGGGCGACCGCCCAAGGCCCACGGACTAGGAGGGCCAAACAAATCAGTTTACATAAATGTATAATAATAATTTTGTATCTAAAATAGAACTAGTATGTACTATGGGCCTCTTTTAACATAAGATAATTGTGGTGAAGTGGTTATTATGTTGGATTTGTACACTAAAGGTCCTATGTTAAATCTTGGTGGAGCATTTTTTTTATTTAATTTTTTTGTTCAAATTTTAAAAAAAATTATATTATATATGGGACCCCATTTTGAAAGTTCGCCAAGGGTTCCAATGAAGTTAGGCCCAACCCTGGTCATTTTTTTCGTTTTTTGTCAATTTTTTTTCTTTTTTGCTCTTTTTCGTTCTTGTCATTTTTTATCCTTTTTTTATTTTTTGTCGTTTGTTTTTGTTTTGTTTTTTTTGTTTTGGGTCAATTTTTATTCTGTTTACTCGTTTTATTCGTTTTTTGTTGTTTTTGATCGTTTCTTGTTGTTTTTTATCATTTTTTGCTTTTTTTTATCGTTTTTGTTATTTTTTGTCATCTTTTCCTTTTTTGCTCATTTTTTTTATTTTTTCGTTTTTGGTCGATTTTTGTTCTTGTTTGCTCGTTTTTAGTCTTTTTTGTCAATTTTGGTCTCTCTTTTTTTTCCTTTTTTGTCATTTTGGGTCGGCTTTTCTTCTTCTTTCTTCTTTTTTTCTTTTTTGTTGTGTTTATCGTTTTTGTTATTTTTAGTCATTTTTTAATCTTTTTTGTTCATTTTTGCTCGTTTTTTCGCTTCTTATCAGTTTTTGTCGCTTTTTTTCTTTTTTGTCGTTTTTGTCGTTTTTGTACGTTTTTTTTGTTGTTTTTTATTCTTTTTTTTATCATTTTTGTCGTTTTAGATTTATTTTTTAGTCAATTTTTGATATATTTCTCTCGTTTTTATCTTTTTTGTTCTTTTTGTCGCTTTTGGTATTTTTTGTCTTTTTGTCAAATTTGTCGTTTTTGATCGTTTTTTATCGGTCTTATTTTTCGTTTTTGGTCATTTTTTCTTTTTGGTTTTTTTCTCGTCTTGTCGTTTTGGTCATTTTTTTTATTTTTTTTATCCTTTTTGTCATTTTTATCTTTTTTTGTCGTTTTAGATCGTTTTTTCAATTTTTTGTTGTTTTTGATAATTTTTTGTCATTTTTCAATTTTTTAAAAATAAAACATAAAATTTAAATTAAATCAATAAAAAATAAAAAATAATCTAAAAAAATATAAAAAATAAGCAAAAATGACAAATAAAATAATAAAATGACCAAAAACAAAAAAAAACACAAAAAAGAACAAAAATCGACGCAAAAACGACAAAAATGACAAAAAAAGGAAAAAAATGACCAAAAACGAGCAAAGAAGAACAAAAACGACCAAAACGAAAAAAATTTGTCAAAATGGTCTTAAACGAGCAAAAAAGAATAAAAATTGACCAAAAACCAAAAAAAATCAAAAAGGCATAAAATGACAAAAAAAAATCAAAAACGACAAAAAATGATCAAACACGAAAAAAGAACAAAAAAGACTAAAAACGAAAAATAATAATAAAAATGACAAAAAAGACCAAAAATGAACAAAAACGATCAAAAATGAACATAACGACCAAAAAGACAAAAGAACAAGAATGGATAAAAAAAAGACCAAAAATGACACAAAAATAAAAAAAAAATGAGCAAAAAGAACAAAAACCGACCCAGAATGACAAAAAACGAACAAAAATGATCAAGAGACAAAAAAAAACGAACAAAACGACTAAAAATAGAAAAAACAAGCAAAAAAATAAAAACCGACCCAAAACGATCAAAAAAGAGAAAACGACAAAAAATGAACAAAAACAAAAAAATGAAGTGACATGTCAAGATTTTGATATATATATAAGTTTCAAAATATACCAACTAAAAACTAGGACTGTCAAGATTTTGACAGTCTTAATAACTATTAGGACTGTCAAAATCTTGACAGTCCTAGTTTTTAGTTGGTATATTTTGTAACTTTTATATATATGTTGAAGGACATGAAATCAAAACTAGGACTGTCAATATTTTGACAGTCCTAATAGCTATTAGGACTATCAAAATCTTGACAGTCCTATTTTTTCTATTTTTTTTTCTCTCTGTATTTTTGAAGTAAATAATTGTTTCCAACATAAAATTACAAATGTAAGATGCTCAAAATATAAGCTGCTCAAAATGTAGCTAAATACTCGAAACACAAAGTTACATCCAACTTCAAACTTTAACATGTCAAGATTACAATACAAAATACTCGAAACACAAAATGTAGCAAAAATACTCGACAATGCCCACATCAATTGAAACATGGCATAAACTTTATGTCGCCTCTTTGTACGATGCTCCATATTATCCAAGAAAAGAAAATATTTAGTTTTGTCGATGTGATGTAGCTCCTCATTGATTTTTATATAATTCTGACCATGACAACTGACGAGACTTCTTCCCAACTTCTTCGCTTTCCTAGCCTATTAATGACAATACATAAATTTTGTTAGGTTATAAACATTTACAAATCTTCAAACTAAAAAGTTTATCCCTCACCATCTTGACCAATGCAGTATACAACACTGATTTGGCGGGAAGATCTGATGGTACACGCACAATATCGCCTCCGCGTTTGAACAACGTAGGTAGTCCGACACCAGCTTAGTAAGCGATGTAGTGGGACGATAGTGAGGGCTGTCTCAACATCACGCTCAATATTGCGTTCCTTACGCATCGACTCAGTATGGCGTCTTCTTATGATTCCTTCATCCTTAAGTTCCTTCCGGGGGTCGTGGCTATCAGACAAAGAAGATATATATTTTAACAGTCTAAAAGTAATTGAACAATCAAGACTGTAGAAATTTTAACAGTCCTATATGTATATATGACTGTTAAAATTTCTACAGTTCCCTATACATAAAGGACTGCAGATATTTAAACAGTCCACAATATATATAGGACTGTAGAAATTTCTACAATCCGGCATATTTCTGTTCCGAACGTTTGAGGATATTCGAACTTGCATACCCTAAAATAGGGTTCGAGACTCCAGAAATACGTCGAAACTACATCCAAAACCTATTTTTAGCTTATTTCACTATAATTTTAAGTCTTTAACGAAGATTGGAAAAAAAAAATCGAAATGCAATAAAAAAATAAAAAAAATCAAAGAGGGAGAATGAGGAAGAATAATTGTACCTTAATTTTTTCGAGAGTCTAAGAGCCATCGATTAATGATTGGAATTGGAAGAGATGGAGATTGCAAAATTTTAGGTCTTCAAATGGAAGGAGTGTAGGAGGAGGACTCCGGCCAAGTGCCAGCGGTGGTGGAGGTTTGGGGGATCTGGGGTTAGGATTGGGCTAATATGAGTCACATTTGGGCTATTATGAGTAAAATTTATTCATTAATGGGCTAGTCCCAATATTGGACTAGTCCCAAGTATTTTTTGTAGTGCCTTTATCACAAGTCTAAAAATACTAGTAAACTCAAATGCGTTGCATGGCAAATAATTTTTCTTTCTTTTTGATATTATTAAATTTTTTATATATTTAAATATATTTGAATTAAAATTTATTATATATATATATTTATATTTTAATTAAAATTTGTTAAAGATATAGTTATATTTTAATTATATTTGTTTGGATATATGTGAATAAAAGAGATGGTGTTCACTTATACGAAAGGAATTTTTTTTTAAATTATATTATTTCATAATTTTTAATTAAATAAAAGAATTTACAAACAGCACTCATTTTTGAACCGTTTCCTAAAAACCGTATTATAAGCATTTTTTTTAAGGAAGTATTATAAGCATTATTATAATCGTAGAGATTGAGGAACTTGTATGTAAAACCAACCTTTGTTGTACCTCTACCGTAAATAACACTAAAAGGGGGGTCCAAACTGAAATATTGTAGTGAATTCCATCTGACTCCTCGTACCATTAAAACCGGATCTATTCTAGTGGGGCCCACACAGATCGTTTGTCCCACTGCACAAAGAAGCTGTAGTCTCATCCCATTCTTCTTTTCAAGCAAAACATTTTCCTTGTGCTTTTAATTATTTTGAGAATTTATTTTTTATATATATATACTAGTAAATTTAAATAAATATTTTATAATTTTTTTGAAAAAAGTTTAAATATTTAAATATTTTTAAATTAAGAATGTTAAACAATTTAATATTTAATATTTTTTATATTAATTTTTAAATTTAGTTTTTAAATATATATTTGTGAAAAAGGAAAGATAAAAGGTTCGTTTTTTGTCGTAGTTATTTTTTTATAATAAATAATGGAAGATTTATATACGACTTAGACGGTTCAATTTTTAACCGTTTTCAAGTTTCAATATAAAAGTATATATATATATATATATATATATATATATATAAACTCGGTCCGAAGGGCCACTAATTTCCAACCAGAAGGTCCGCACATGCACCGTACCTGTGCTGCAGGCATCACCAACTCACCACTTAATTCCTCCAAAGGAAAATTAAATGGCGCCCAGGAGTCTCGAATCCGCAACCTCCTGAATAATATGCATCGGTCTTAACCACTAGACTAGACGTCATATGAACCAAAGGTCCATATTTCTACAAGAACTATGCACATTTGGACCATTAGAAATTGACTCATATATTCAATGTGTACCCATGTGCACTAGTATACTACATTTCTATTAGTCCACATGTGCATGACTCATGTAGAAAATAAACCTATGACTCATATTATATTTACCCCACACACACACATATATATATATATATATATATATATATATATATATAAACGAATCGTTTATAAATCAGACCGATCTGCAACTATTTTAAGGAGGGACACAAAAGTGCCAAGTGCACAACCACTACCTGAAAGACAGGACCAAAATAGAGAGGGGCGACGAGCATCCCGCTAACAAAATACTAAAAGTATTCTCATAAAACCCCAAAAGTATACCCACAAAATAAGTCTGCTAGTTACCCTCCGCTGCTGGTACGTCGAATCGAGCTAAAGAACTCGGAGTCGATCTCGGAATGATGACAACAGGACACAGAAGCTATGATAATCTGTCTCGCAGCCTCTTCTACCAACTAGGTGGTGGAGAAGGAGAAATTTTTGTATCTGAATTTATTTTCATTCTTCCACAACACCCAGATGATTGCCCCTGCCGAGATATCCTATAAGTGGGAATGAAACCCTTCGCCCCAAGCGAAAGAAATGCCGGAGAAAGCTACGCCAAAGAGAAGTTGTAAGTGGTGCCAAACTAGGGAAGCAGACGGGCTAGAGGATAACAGGTGATCGATGGTTTTCTCTTCTGAGTCGCTGCAACAATGACACTGAGAGGGAAGGGAAAACCCAGACTTTTTAAGTACCTCATCCGAAGGGATTTCTATCTATGCGCTCGCCAAATAAGAATGGACTGCTTGCATGGGGTGCAAGAGTTCCAACTCGAAAAAGGTTCGCTCGGTCCCTGGATGGAGATTCTCGATATGCGTCACGCCGAAGTGATGGAGAATGTGTCATTGGATGTGATGCCCTAACGGAAGATAGCCAGGGTTCGAATCCTCCCTCCGTCCGGGATGGCTGGGTGGCAGTGCCACAGTTCCGTACGAGCCTATATATATATATATATATATATATATATATATATATATATATATATATATATACCCGGGTGGTTACCACCCTATGTTACATGGATTGAATTTGTATTGAGTGGTTGAGATTAAAATGTGTAGACCCCACCAACTTTTTAATCCCACCCACTAAAATCCAATCCAATCCATGTAACATAGTGTAAACCCCCTGATTTTTTCAAAATTTTAAAAACTGGATTTTTCACAATTTTCTGGAATTTTCTGGAAATTTTCTGTAATTTAACAACAGGGTTTTAATTATTCAATAATTTTTAATTGACAATAAATAATATTAAAATATTATGAAAATAATATTTTTGGATGTAAAATAAAAAACTGGACTTAGCACAATTTTTCTGAAATTTATTGGGCCCCGGACCTATTTTTAAATTACCAAAGAGTATATATTTAATTAATTAATTATTATTAATTATTTACTGATTAATAATTATTAATATTATTATTATTATATTTTTTTAAACCCTCAGCCCGCGGCCCATTTCCTAGGCCCAGCCCAGCCTAACCCGGCCCGTGGGCTACCGGGTCGGGTCGGGTCGGTCAGACCCGAACCCGCACCCGCCCGACCCGCAAACCCACGAACCCTCTCCCCGCGCTCCGCTCGGCCCGCAACCGCCCCGCCCGTGCTTCCCGGCCGCCTGCCCGCGTCTCCCGGCCTCCCCGGTCACGTCCACCCCACCTCCGCCGTCTCCGCCCCACGCCCCGCCTCTCTCGGCCACGACAGCTCCGGCCACCCCTATAAAAACCCTAAATCCCCCCCCTCTCCGGTCACCCGCTCCGTCCCCGCCTCCTCGCCGAACGACGCCGCGCCGCCGCAAGCCTCCGGCGCCACCCCCGCACCGCCTCGCCGCCCTCGCCCCCGCCTCCTCCGGCCAGCAGCGCCGCCTCCCTCTCCTCCTTCCTCCTCTTCAGCAGCTCCCAGCCCCTCCGCCTCAGCCGCCGTCCCCGCCGCCGGCAATCCCTAACCCTAAATTCAATTCTCGAATCCGACACGTGTCGGACACGTGTCGGACACGATTCGATCCTGGTTTTCGGGTCCCCTTCAGGTGCGTGTAACTTTTTGCTCGTAGCTCCGTTTTTGATTCCGTAAATTGCGTTGCGAAGCCTGTATGACCCTCTCGGTGCCCGGACAAACCGCTCGGGGCATCGCGTCCTGTGGTGATCGCACACCGCGATCCAAAAATAGGAAAAAAACCAGACCCTATTTCACCCCGGAACTGAGTGCGTCCCGCCAAACGGGACGACTTGGTCGCGCGCGGTCTTCACAGATACGTGCGCCTCGTTGATACGGATGTGCGGGATTTCGCAGAAGTCGATTCGGGTGTGCGTGCACACCGGAATCAACGCGTATCCGCGGACATCGCCTCGTATCCGTACTTTCTGAAACGCGCCCTAACTTTGTGTACACATGTCGGATCGAGACGAAACTTGTGCCATCGGACTCGTAGCAATACGCTGGTCCTGTGGGTCAAGTTTGGTTCGATTCTGAGAACGTTGACGAAATCGCGTGTCGTGGGCCCCACCAGCCCCGCTCGACGGGCGATTTTGTGATCGGCTCATCGGAATCCAATTCTGGATATTCCGTTGGGTTCGTATCATCGTTCCTGACTTGTTGACACTAAATTTGGTAAATTTGGAGACCGTTGACCCTGACGCGCTTTTCGGTGCAAAGCGGGCCCACTTGTGGACCCCGTTTTGACTCGAAACTGCCGTTTTTGCCCTTGTCTCCAAATTGGACCCAAAGACATGCATTTCTAGCTGATTGATATTTTCTGGATCTGATGATAATGTTTGTTTTAGCAACCGGAGTACCGCCTGCAATTCCCGCCGAAGTCAGAACTGCAAACATAGCCGGAACCACAGGCAAGTGTACCTTGCCAAAACTTGCAGCTTTGCTACCTATCTCCTGGACTTAGTCATACATCAGTGGGCAAGTAAAACTTGCCAATTCTCAGATATTTCTGGTTATAGTATTTTACTTGATTTTTTGTATATTCATATGTAACTTGTTTAACTGCTCAACCCAGGACACCTGACACTCTTCATGTGACGAAATTGCCTGAGATATACCTGGTGATTCCGTATAGGCTACATTTTTATGTTATTTCCAGTTTACATACTTAGATTCTAGCCTGACTCATTGCATTAGTTCAAACTTGCGTGACTTGTACCTGATATTTTCTGGAACTGTGACGTAAGATTACATGGGATGGGGAGAGTATTATCATATCAAGGCTGAATATATTATAATATAAATACTTTTATCTGGCGGTGCCTTAGACTCTGATACAGAGCTTTGGTTCCTTACTGGCTCTTCGAGAAAATACTGCTATGGTTTCTTCGATACTGATCCTGTAGTAGTCTCAGCCTGAGTATGACTAAAACTCTCACTTGCATATCACTAGCTGGTTTACATATTTACCCTGCTGTTTATTTTATTGCTGCACTGCATATGTTTTGGCTTGTATTTTCTGTACCTTGTTATGTCCCCTGAGGACCTGGAATGGATTATGTCTCCAGGTATAGCTGAAGAGAACTACACCCGAGGTGTACGGTACAGGAGCACTCCTTGGAGCAAAACCCGGAACAGAGAACGAGATATTGGCCGAAGATTTCTCCTGAGCACCGGCTTCATCTACACAGTATTTCTATTTCAGTATTTTATTTCCTGTCTTTTCCTTAAAATGTAACAGAATAATTCTCGGATTTGTTTTCCGAGACACTTATTTGATATTGCTTATTTATTTCTATTGCATTATTTCTGGCAATTAATCTGTGTTTATTCTGTGAATGAGATTAGAAATACCTGAGACTTGTAACATAGTACTGCTAGACTACAGCTTAGGCATGCCCTGATGGATCCATTAAATTGGATTGTCCATCGGTGCGTGCTGCTGGCCATTGCCCATGTGCTCACTCCCTCGGCATTTTGGGACTGGGGCGTGACACATAGGAGTGGTTCAATAATATGAAATCACCCGAGTGGTTCAAGAGCATTGCCATATATATATATATATATATATATATATATATATATATATATATATATATATATATATTGGAAGAGGTAATTGTGTTACAGACTTCTGGTCCGAAGGCCTACAAACTCGTCCTGAAGGTTCCACACATCCCGATCCGAAGATCCGTACCCGAACCACACACACACACACACACACACACACAATATATATATATATATATATATATATATGTTGGAAGAGGTAATTGTATTACGGACTCCTAGTCCGAAGGCCTACAAACTCGCCCCGAAGGTTCCACACATCCCGATCCGAAGGTCCGTACCTGAACCGCACCACTACTCACATTAAATTTTCCACATGGAATTAAATATTGTCATAACTGCTATTTTATTTTATTTTATGTTATTTTTATCCCTCTAATCCATATATATATATAATATATGAATTAATATCTTAGGCTTGTGTAAATACCAATTTATAAACTAGTCTCATCTAATTCTGGAATTGAGAGAGGGTTTTATGCAAATTCCCCAAATCCATGGGAAGGGGGAGAAAACCAACAGCAGGGTTATGAGTCATGGCATACATGGCTTCTCCTCCCTTCATCTTCATTTTCCAGGAAAAACCTGGCTCAATTTTTCTCTCCCATGCATTCCCAATAAACCTAACCTTTCCTACTTAATCCCCCAAGGAAACCCTATTCCTTCTTCATCTTCATTCTCCTCTAACCCCTACTATTTCAATCTACTGCTACTGCTGCTGCCATGCCTATTGTTGCTGCCGCTGCTGATACTGTGATATAGCCGGCCACTGCTGCCGCTGTTGCTGCTGCCACTGTCGGACCCGCGCGACGCCGGACCACGCCACCACCGCCGGAGCCGATGCCACCGCAGCCGGACGCCGCCACCCCACACGCCGCCGTCGCCAAACACGCGCGCCGCAGGACCCGCACGTCGTTGAGCTTCGTCTCCTCCAACTTCATGACTTTTCTTCCCTTCTTCCAAAGTTAGGTAAAACCCTCATGCCTTCCCCAACCTTTCTCCTAGGCCTAAATTCGAGTATAATTTGATGTCAATTTCTCATAGAAAATTGGGAAGAAACTAGGTGCCAAAGTGGGAACTTGGAAGAACCCTAGATCGCTCAAAACAAAGGCAAGTCCTCATCCTTGCATTATCCATTTCCTTAGAAATTAAATTGGAATATCATTAAATGGGTATTTTGGATATTTAGAAACCAATTAACACTTGTGTGTGTGTGTATATATATATATATATATATATATATATATATATATATATATATATATATATATATATATATATATATATGTGTGTGTGTGTGTGTGTGTGTGTGTGTGTAATTGGACACACGTATCTTGATACCTAGGTAGGACATAAATGGATACGCAATGATTTTAATTATAATCATAATTTAGCTCTACAACTACTAGTTTATATATATATATATATATATATATATATATATATATATATATATATATATATATATATATATATATATATATATATATATATGAAAGAAGAAAATGGGAAATATATGAAAAGCGAAAACCTATTATAAATAGGGTATTACTTATCTTTGAGATAACACAAAAACTACACTTGACATAGCTTAAACAAGAAATTTGACATTGGTCGATTTATTTCATTAGTTCAATTTTTGTCCAAAATTAAATTATACCTAAGTTAACGTATTCGTTATAATTACCTAGCTCAAGCATGTATCTTATATATGTAGTAAGTTAGGGTAACTTTAGTTACATAAGTTCTACGTAAAATTTTATAAAGGGTTGCGTATGGTACATATAATAACCATGAATAATTTTTGCCTATACAAGTCTTAGGCCTTGAACCCTAAATTCTAATACATACATATAGTTAATTCTTTCATCTATTACATATTAAAAATTTTGAATTTAAATTGTTTACTCAGAATTATGGATTGCTTAAAAACCTGTGCAGTGTTGGAAGGCAACGAATGGCGCAATAAATAATTAGCTAATCGTCAAGGTATGAAAAAAAGAAAAGAAAAGCCTTTCTATTATAATTAACTTATAATCTATTGCGTGTGTTCCGGTATTGAGAGTTGCTCCACCGAAGGGGTCGGCGAGCCCTAGAATGCTACGGAGGGTTGCTCCGGGTCGAATATGTGAATTGTTAAAATTCCGGAAGCCAAAATACAAAGGAGACTCTGCCGAAATTTTCAAGAATTTCGGAAGTTAACCAATATTTCGATATCCAGGAATATCGTCGACATCCCAAGACTCTAAACTCTAGATATATATCTTTGCAATAAACCACAAGGGACAGTTAGTAAAAATATAGGATACTAGGGCACGGACACAAGTCACTCAACAAAATCTAACTACCTGATAATATGCTCTGTATAATTAATATTCTTGAAATTGTGTTGATAACTTAATACATGTACTCTGAATTTTGGATAAAATAAAAGTATGTATCTTGTATCATCCTGAAAATACATTTTTATATAAACAATGGTTAAAGCGATACCCATAGCAGAAACCTGAATACAAGAAAATAGAATAAGAATTGTTTGTATATTTAGGCTAGAAGCATTGGGCGGGGGAGAACAACATAAATAACCACCTACAAAATCCTGCGACATACTTATATATATATATATATATATATATATATATATATATATGGCTGATCAGCAGTTAAAAGCTCTTTCGTAAGGCCTTGCGAAGTGAGCGGGTGAGGCTTAGCTCACCTTCCTGTTTAGGCCGGATCATAATCCCGTGCCGTCCTGTTCAAGTCACCCGAATATAAATACACCTATTTTGATTTAAAACCATCGAATGTGTAAATTCAAAATTTGGCCCAAAAAGGGCTAGGCCGGATCATAACCCCGTGTCATCCTGTTCAAGTCACATGATTATAAGTGCACCTATTTCGATTTAAAACCATCGAATAGGTGAATTCAAGATTTAAGCCCATGAGGGCAGGGCCAGATTCTAAGCACCGTGCCATCAAGTCACAGCCTGATCCTTGGTAAACGGGATTGTTGGCAAAAAAATAGGTGAAGTGGTTATTTAAGGGTTGTTCTCCAAATTGCATCATCATTTAGAAAAATTGTTTGTGTATTGTGGTAGTGACGTAGGGATATGTGATGCTTGAATTATTAGACACTATAAGAATATTAAATTAGGAACTATTCAAGTCATGGACTCTATATTATACTTTACTTTGTTATTCCTTTTATAACTGTTTTTCTTCCTATCATACTATCATATCTTTTTGCTTACCGTTCTTGGTCGAGGACTTGCATGTCGTTCTAACGACCTAATATTGTTCATTAGGGGGAGATGAAGCAAATGAAGAAATGCTACCTCTTTATAACGTGGACGAGATCGAGGAATAATCTTCAAGTAATTCCAGGATATATAGCACCAAGTAGTTTGTAACTAAAACTATGTACATTAAAGAAAAATTATTGTAAAGACTTATCTAGTTGTATATTAACCAGAATGGTATGAATTAGATGTATTGCCTAATCATCTTAGCATGACTTGCATTTTATTCTAAAAAAGACTTACAGGCGACAATCGCTGATGCGAGTATGGTAGTATTCATATGGGACATAGCATGGGGATGTAGTTACGTACCCAACTCACCGTATCTTGGAAAGCGGGACGTGACAAATGTGCTTTCCCCGTTGCTCGAACCTCTTGGGGGGATATGTCTCATTCTAATCACTCAAGCAATATATATATATATATATATATATATATATATATATATATATATATATATATATATATATATATATATATATATATATATAAAGGGATATGAGCCATAGTAGGTATGGCTCATATTCCTACATGAGCCAATGCACATGTGGACCAATATGAATGGAGTGTACTAGTGTACATGGGATATAGGAATCCATTTCTATTGGTCAACGTGTGCATGGCTCATGTAAGAATATGAGCCTATGGCTCATATCTCGTTTACCATATATATATATATATATATATATATATATATATATATATATATATATATATATATAGTAAACGGGATATGAGCCACAATCTCATATTCCTATATGAGTCATGTACATGAGGACCAATAAAAATTAAGTTTACTAGTGCATATGTGCATGTGGAGTCCATTTTTATTGATCCACATGCGCATAGTTCATGTAATAATATGATCCTCATATCCTGCTTACCAATATATATATATATATATATATATATATATATATATATATATATATATATATGAAAAAGGGGATATGAGCTATAGGCTCATATTCCTACATGGGCCAATGCACACGTGGACCAATATGAATGGAGTGTACTAGTGTACATGGGTTCACATGGGATGTAGAAATCTATTTCTATTTGTCCACGTGTGCATGACTCATGTAGGAATATGAGCCTATGGTTCATATCTCGTTTACCATATATATATATATATATATATATATATATATATATATATATATATATATGAGAAAGGATATGCATCCCCACACTTTTTGTATCTCCAAGCATCCCTCTATTCGCACCCGTTGAATATGCTTTAAGTCATCTAATCTTAACCGTTGGTAAATCAACGGTTAAGATTAGATTACTTAAAGTACCATCCAACGGTGTGAGTAGGAGGATGCTTGGGAGATGCAAAAAGGGAGGATCTTGATCCCTCCTCCTCCTCACACACACACACTCGCTCTTTATATATATATATATATATATATATATATATATATATATATATATATATATATATATATATATATATACGCGCACACACACACGTGTGTTATACTTATTTATAAATTATGATTAGGAACACTAAAAGACAACTGTTGTAATTATTCTTATATTTATTAGGACTGCTTGGGACTAAAAAACAATCGTCTTAATTATTCTAAATTTATCATTATATTATTTGAAGAATATTTAAAAAGACATAACTCCGTATTTATCTTGTTGCTCTTACTAAATTTAATAAATAATTTTAATTAGTACACATATGCAAGAGTATATTTGGAAAGAATTTGTTTACAGTAAAGCTACTTTTTGTTCATTATATATATATATATATATATATATATATATATATATATATATATATATATATATATATATATATATGGTTATTTACATCAATATCATCTATGTTTTATATTTATTACACTGACCTTTCCTATTTTAAGAATAATTATTGGACATCTTTCAAAATAAGGATGATCAGTGTAATAATTTTTTATATAAAACATAAAATATAGAAGTGGTTCGAATAACTATTTTTAAAATAAGGAATGTCCATATATTAAATATAAAATATAGAGAAAATTAGTGTAAATAACTTTTATTTTTGATTTTGTGCATTTCTAAAGTCTAAACACAACAAAATTCCGGGACTCACGTAACAGTAAAAAAAAAAAAAAGATTTAAAGGGATTTATATGCAAGAAGGTGCCCAAAGACCTATCATTTGGGCCTTATTCGTCATAATTGCCACAATCCAGTAGTCACAGTTGCCCCTACCCAAAGTGGGAAATATCAAGAATAAAAGTGCAAAAAAAGAAGAAGCAGAGAGACGAAAGAGACAAAACACGCCATCATGAGATTCCTGTGGTTCCGATCAAGGGAGGACCTGGCGGCCGCCGGCTGCCTCCTCTTCCTCTCCGTCGTCCTCGGCGCCGCCTCCTTCGCCGCCTACTCCGTCATCCATATGCACCACGTCCGCCCGCTCGGCCGCGACGCCCCGGCCGGTCGCTTCTCCGAGGCCAGGGCCCTCGACCACCTCCGCCGCCTTTCCGTCGACATCCCCGGCCGCCAGGTCCGAGGGCCCCACCCCCGCATTCGCACTTCGTACTTTCTTTCTTTCGTCGAGCTCTCGCGTTTATCGGGTTTTCGTTTTTTTTATTTATTATTTTTCTAATACCAGGAAGGGCAGCCGGGGTTGGAGGAGGCGGCGACGTACATAAAGGCGGAGCTGGAGGCGTTGGCGGAGCGGGCCGGACCCGGGTTCAGGTTTGATATGGATCCGTTATTTGAATTCTTGGATTCTACATAGAGTCGGTAACTTCGTCACGCCCCTTCGAGCTGGAGCATGTGGAACGTGTGCAGTTTGTTACCATCAAGAGACTATAATAGCAAAGGTCGACACGCGGGTGAAGAAAGTAGGCAGAGGTTGATGCTTGACTGGAAGGAGCGGAAGAGGTCGACGCAGGAGAATGTAGTGTCGGAAATAGTATAGGTCGGTGCACAAGTACACACGGCTTGGAATAAGAAAGAATAGAGGCAGTCGGATAAAATATCAAGACTGTGGCAGTCTGCCAGATATCACTAGTATCATACATGGCCAATATCCTCCCTCTGGAATAGGGTTTGGATGGAGGGTAGGGGTATATGATTTTTTATTTATAGAAAACACACGTGTTTCAAAAGGGTCGGTGATGACTATGGTATTTTTGGATTAAGGGTTTCAAGGGCCAAGGGTGGCGGCTAGGGTTGGTATTGAATTTTGGATTGTGCTAAAGGGTTATGGTTGACCATTGGATTTGAAGATGATGGGTTCGGAAAGTGTGTGGAGGAGGATGTGTTTGGAAAAGAGTTAAGTGAAGTGGGTCTAGAGAAGATGAGTTTGGAGAAGATGGATTTGGAAAAGATATGTGGTTGATGCTAGGGTTAGGATTTTAGGGTTTAGGATAGGAATAAGATAGGTTTAGGGTTAGGAAGAGGAAGGAGATAGGGTCATGGTTTTAGGATTGTGGAAGAAGACGACCATTTGGGTTTTGGGAACGAGCTAAGCTTTGACTACATATCTATAGTAAAATCCTTCCTCCTACAACTTTGTCTAATGTGGGACTAAAATAGATTACATAGACTCACTAACTCTAACGATATTGATAGAAGATGGATTAAATCTAAAATTTGTTAATTTATTATGTATGTTGAATGCTGATATAGAGGTAACATTTTTTATATCAATACGTTCTTGGTTGCACGGACATGGCATCTATTTTGGCTTGTCATAGTTGGGGTGTCCATGTCTAGCACGATGTGCGCCCGGATGACGCGAAAAGTACACGGCACAAATTTTGGGTGTATGTGCTTCCTAGGATATATCCAATGTGATCGAAACAATCAAACACAGGACTCTTTCGAGTTTTGTCTTTGACCAATGGCTTTCCATTTTATGCACTATAGGTGTTATATATGGTTGTATCTAGATTGCCATTTCATCATGTGATTAATAGATGATTTTGATACTCACTTTTTACATTTCGCACTTTACTGGCCTTGATCAGTTAGAGCATATCGTCTCAGATTTGACTGGATTAGAATAACTATTATCATTAGAATCAAGGTTTATGTTTCGACCGAGATCGATATGTTTATTCCATTTTGTATCAGGTTTGGTACTGCACTATCCAAAGTCCAGTCCGATACTTGCAGATATCAAGTTTTCGACCAAGGTTTGTAGTATCATATCGGTCTCGTATACTTCTTATGAGTATCATTATTGGTGGCTTCGGTAGTTTCGGCGGTTTCGGATTGGAGTTTTAGATTTTTGGTTTCGGAGAGCCAAAAAATAATAAAAAGATATTTAAAGAGCTAGAAAAATATTTGATACATTTAGTCATAAACTTATGTGTACTTATTAGATATTATTGTCCATTTTACTTCCTTTTAGATAAAAACACCCCCACAATATATAGTTTTGAAGGGAATAATATACGATGTATGAACATTGTGAATTGTAGTATACAACTTCGGCAAATGCTAATGGCTACATTGTGTCGGTGAATTTTATTGACACCTTCTATAATGTTGATCTTCAAAATGATTCCATATTTTTTGTTTCTTTTAATTTTTTCATTGCTAAAATGACCGGGAAAGGGAGCCACAATTTCAGTATCATCCGGTATTAGTACAATGGGATATCGAATCGGACATGCCATAAACGATACCATATACGATTGATATGTATCGGTATCGGATGATATTACGAACCTTGTTTTTGACTATAAAGTGAACTAAGATTATTTTTTATTAACCTCTGATTCTTTATATAGGTCTTCTTTTTCAGATGAACTTTCAGAATTCCAGTAACTGCTGCTTTTGCTTTTATCTATGTCTTCTCTTTCAGACGCATCACCAAGTTCCATCTAAATGTTGCAGAATGGAAGTTGATGAATCACTTGTTAGTGGTACATTTAATATGATGTTTTTGCGCCATAGCATCTCTCTTGCCTACAGGAATCACAAAAATATCGCCATAAGGTACTTGGATAGGCCTTGTTTTTATGCTTTAATATAGTTCATCCTTAAGTTTTATATACATCCTGCTTTATAACGAGTAGTATGGATTTTATTGATTATATCTCCAATAGAATCCATGCAACTTTCTTTGTCAAGAATGTGTGATTGGTATAAAATCATGATTTTCTTGATTGGACCATTGATCATTGTCTTCAGTACATTATACACCATCTTTCTAAATACGAGGGCAAAGCTCTCCTAAAATTGGATGCATTTTGGTACATGTGGACCCTCACCACGAGTGAATGAATAAGTAAATTTGCACACATTAGCCTACTATCCTCCTGGTGATGTACATAGTTGTACCAACTATTCGTCTTATACTCATGATATAGTTATACATGATAAAATGTTGATGAAAGGGGGATGTTTTGAATATGATTACTGAAATTTCACATTTTGCAACAAAAGGTCAAATAGAGAGTATTTTGACTACAAAGAAAAATGAAGGGAAGCATATTTGTATTTTCAAGGTTAAAAATGTCCATTGGAATCTTGAACTAATTGATCTAAGAATGAAGAAAACAAATGAAGAACGTTCAGTTGTGCCTCCTACCTCTGAGTATGAGACTTAATGTCTGTTAGGTAGGGGCGAGCGTTCGGTTTATTAGGTTTCTACGTAACCAAAATAGTCAAAATTGAATAAATCAAAATTCTAAAATCCAAAACCGAATTGAAATTAACTCTAACTGAAACTGAACCGAATCGAACAGATAAACGATTCGGTTTATTCGGTTTGTTTGGTTGGGCAATTTTTATTGTTTAATAGGCCGGACCCAAAGTTGGGATTGTGGTTAAATTATATTAAAAATTTGCAATTTTTATACATATATTTGTTGTATTTCAAAGTTGGGTCAAAAGTTGGACTAGTTGTTAAATTATCAAAGTTTGTCTTTAAAAGACATACATAGAATTGTTATTTTTCAAAATATACACAAAAATACACATTTGTAACCATAAACTATGCTTAAAATTGTGGATATTTAATAATTACATGCGTCTTATTCGGTTTTGGACCGAAACCGAATAAGAGATTTAAAATTTTTCAAAACCAAAACCGAACCGATTTTTTCCCAAACCGAACCGAATCTCTTATTCGGTTCAGTTTTCGGTCCAACTGTTAGGAAGCTAACTTGGGTTTCCATACGAAGATATATTCTTGGGGGAACATGGTGTGGTCATTTCTTTTATAATATTCTAAATAAATGACTACCAGAAGAAGGATAATTTGTTAACCCTCATTGGAAGGAATTGTTCCTTTTGCCAACTAACTAGATGACTGCACAAAAATAGACTTGCATAGTTGTAATTTTGACATTAACAAATGAACTAATGAAGATGATTCTTTTATGAATCTTCATTGAAATGAAGAGTATTTAATTGAACTAGATGAAGTACGAAGAAGTCCTGGCAGTGATATAAATCTTATATGAATGGATTGGAACTTGGGGAGTGGATTTTGAATGTTGATTATAGAGTTGTAAACAGAAGGGTTACGGAACATAGAAGGCCTAGGATTTGGGAACGAACTTTGGCACTAGTTGGCATGGGTCACTCATCAATAAGGGAATAAGACAATTTTGGAGGCTGCAGCTGCACATCCTTAGTAAATGTCAACATTGACTGCCAAATTAGTTTTTTTTTTTTCAGTAGTAGCGTTAAAGTTTAAAAATCATATAAAAGCGAAGAGAAAGTAATCAAGAAGGCAAGTAGATCCTAACCAAGAATGACCATTCAACAACCTGGAGCAATTACCTGCAAAGATTGGTCTGTGCTCTAATTCATATATATTAACATGTAAGTTTGGATGCTTGTACAGTCTCTAGTGCTTACTTCTATGAATTATAATTGTACCTCAGGATTTCGTCAAATTCTTCCAAAGACCATGATCCATCTATCCTGGTGAATGGTCACTATGATAGTCCACTTGGTTCTCCTGGTGCAGCCGATTGTGGTTCTTGTGTTGGTGAGTGGGAGTCATACTCACTATATTATTAAAATTATCCTTTTATATATATTATTCTATTCATTGGATGCTGAAGCTGTGTCCCGATACCTTTTCTCCAGCCTCAATGCTTGAACTAGCACGGCTTGTGGTTGATTCAAGCTGGATTCCTCCCCGACCTTTAATTTTTCTTTTCAATGGTGCAGAAGAACTCTTTCTTTTGGTAACAATCTACATTTCTATTTCATTCTTTCCCTCCCTGTCTCTGCAGTTTTAATTACTCTACAATGCTTGCTTCATTGTTCTAAATGTCTTTCTGTTCTTTTCCTAGTTATCTGGGTACTCTTTGGATTTTCTAAGATGTTAAACGGCTGTTTGCTCTAAGTAGTTTCTCCAGAATCTAGGTCTTTTTTATGATGAGCCAGACAATTTGCTTTTCAAGGTCTTTCAGCCGTGCCTTCCAAGGGAAATGAATGAAAGGACACTCACGTGACTGCTTTCCCCTGGCTGGTTATTGAAAGATTAAAAAAAAACATATCAGAAGAAACCTTCTACAATTTTTTTGTCTTAAGACTCTTGGTCATTGATATATTCCCTGCTTGAAGGAGGAATAAGATATTTTATTTCTCTCTGTTCCCTTGGCCTAAACAATGTTTCTGGTTCATGACCTGTTGTACAGTTGCAGTAGCATGTGACTCTTCAGTATTTGTGAAGGACTACCATGTCACTGGATCTACCAAAGTAAGGTCTCACCTTTCCGGAAGAATTGTTGGAGATGGACACTCAATGGTGGTCATGGAGATGAATTTAAAATTCAAATGGGATGGAGAGCTGCTCCGAGAAGCTTAATTTTGTTCACATTGTTTACTGATAATTGATTATAGAGGGTTTAATTGACATTTGCTCCAGCTCCATGTATGATTGCAGCATCCTTTTATTTTTGACATGAAGTAAATTACATTGCCCATGTGTAATTTCGTTGAGCCTGCATTGGTTATGGAGATTCAGATATATTATTATGGGCCGACCATATTTTATTACTGGACATGCTAAGCAGTTTGTGATTGCTTAGGCACATAAACATATATTTTATCTAAGTTGTATTGTATTTTATTAATTCTCAGGGTGCTCATGGATTTGTGAAGACACATAAATGGACCGATACTGTGGGAGCTTTTATTAATTTGGAAGCTTCTGGTACTGGTGGTCTTGGTATGCTTTCAATGTAGTCTTATTTACCTCCATATGTTCAATCTCTCTGACATTAAATGGAGTTAATTTACTGAATTATATCTTGCCAAGGATACAAGGGCAATAAATAGAAACCTTTGTCCCAAATTTTTGGGGTCGGCTATTTGTATCCTTTTCTTCCATTCAGTTTATGGTCATGTCCTCCGTAACATTGTCATTAAAAAAACCATATCGTTCTTTACAAACTCAATCAGAGTTTGCTCCTTTAGGTTACATCTTATGTCTCCTAATTGGTGCATTTATTGATCTAGTTGCACATGTCTAAACCTCCTGAGATGTTTTTTCTCATCTTATTCTCAATTGACACTGCAACTTTCCATCTCATTTCAATCCTATCTTTCAATGCATTGCCACTCACCATATTAGCATTCTCATTTCAGCAATGAACACTTTTACGAAACATTTTTTATTGAGTTATTTGTATTCAACAACCCCCCCCCCCCCAATTTTATTTTTATTACTAATTTACTACTACCCTCTTATTTCTCAAAAGTTTGGCCATTTTTTTGGGTGGGGTGGGGTGGGGGGGGGGGGGGGGGGGGGTGTTACTAGTAATAAAAAAAGGGGGGGGGGAAGAATTAGGAATGGGGGAGGGGGGGTGGGGTTAAATACAAATAACTCTTTTTTATTCGCTTAACACTCAAATCCATAAAGCAATAGGAATTTAATATGTATCATATTTGATAATTATATATTGGTCTTTACTAAAGCAATTAGAATCTTGATGTGGAGACCCTCACATCAAAGCCACTAAAAAAATTAAACTTATTCAAATGATTGGAAAACAACAATAGGTACTGAAACATAGAATGGAACTAAGCAGTAGACCAGGGAAAAGGACTTCAAATAAATTACTGGTTGGAAAACTTCATCAGATAACGGCTTTGCCTTCAATAAACTCAAAAAGTTGCTTAATTGGCCGTCTCGAGTTAGCAACCAGCTAAGATAGATTCTCATGAGAATGCATGGGGTACGGCAGTACATCTTCACTGAGTTAAGGTTTGCAGTTAAGGAGCAGCCTTCACGTATCCACGCCAACTTTAGCTTGAACTGATAAATCAGGAAATTTGCAGTTATTGTTTTTTCTGGGTTGATATTGTTCAGGGCTGAATGATCTAAATAAGCACTAACCTTGTGTTCACGTCATCTCTATTATCTACTGGACTTTCAGCTCTTTCCCTCATGTTAGTGACTTCTGGTGGTGGTTCTAGGGATACCATTTTGAATTAGTTGGGTGTTGGTTTTGGAAGAAAAGATGATGCGATGTGGTTGATGTGCTTCATTCACTCATAGGTATTGTTAGTTTATCCATTATCTATTCAAACGTCACCTTGTTAATATCCCTTTTGTCTAGTGGACTGCATCACGATGATAAATTTGTTTCCTTCTAACATGTCATCCACATCCACACAGTAAGAACTCTTCTTTTTATAATGAAAATTTCACTTGTGCCATCCAGCTTGTTGGCTGCTATGGAGGGGGCACACAGGAAATGTAGGCTCTGATACCATGTTCATGTAGAGGAGAAAATGATTCAACAGCCTTGATTCAACTGTGGGGTCCTAAGTCGGGTTCCTGGCATTGCCAAGGGTCTCTATAGATCTTTGGTAGTTTGCAAGTTAGTTCGTTGTCTCAGAAAACTAGTAAATCATTATTAGTTGTATTTAAGTCCTTAATAACTTGAAAACGAAGAGTATCTCA
The DNA here is from genome assembly GCA_036927795.1 of Iris macrosiphon. NCBI lineage: Eukaryota > Viridiplantae > Streptophyta > Magnoliopsida > Asparagales > Iridaceae > Iris > Iris macrosiphon. The sequence continues at coordinate 206,983,975 of JAYESA010000006.1, read as the reverse complement.
CGAATTTCTTTCGTGATGCACGCAAAATAAGAAAATACGAGAAAACCAATGAATCCATAAAATCTATTAACACAGAAATCTCACATCACCGACATGATACAATGTCGACAATCATAGACTCGCCTGAGATACCCAAAATCCTTGGGACTCGAAATTATACAAATTGAGAAAAATTCATATACTAATTGAATACTAAAATACAATATGAGAAAATTGAATACTTGCAAAATACACATACTTATTGGTATAGAAATACCGATACTGGAAAACGGCTATTACATGTTATAAAGCTAGGGGTAGACCTAAGAGAACATTGGAATGAGGCTGTGAAAAGACGTCTTTTGCTAAATGCGAGGGAAGATGATGTCTAACCGATCTGAACGGAAGATTAGGATTCAGGAGCCAATTCCAAAAATTTGGGATAAATGATTTGTTGTTGTTGTACTCAATAAGTGAAGCAGGAATAAGAAAAAGTTTCTCTACTCATGCATGCTTATATTAAGAGTTTGCTATAACAAAAGAATTGCTCTTCATACGAGCGGTGGACTGTTTTAATTTGTTTAAAGAAAAGATTCTTTTAAGGGAAAATCACTCAAAATTCACCCGGATTTCAAACCCAAGACATACATACACCAAGACAATCGAAATCTTGTCATAGAGAACCCCCACATCATACATTCAAGTGAATGCAAAAATGTCACCATCATCGTCAAAGCCTTCTCTCATCAGAATGAGATCAACTATGGAGCATAAATAGCTCCATACAAGTTTGACAAAGTTTTATGACCAACTGTCGACCTGATGCCAACCCTCTTTGTTGGTGCCAAATTCCTAGCCAATGTAGCTAGGAGTATGAGAGGGCCATGCATAAATCCTAGGTGTGACGGGTAGGAATGTATGCATATTGATTTGCAGTTTAAGTTCATGCAACCAATGAACACCCTCCAAGTTTCCTAGACTATAAAGAGTCTAGACGAAGAGGTAAGATGATACAATTTGCTATACGGTATTGCATTCATTTCTATGACACGTTACACAAAGAGTGAAGGAATGACAATCCCACTGGGAATGCAAAAATGTACTTCAAATAATTATAAAATGCAAAGTAAATAAAGTCGAAGTAATAAACTGTTTGAAGCTAGCCTAGATGAAGAACATTACACGCACTCAAGATCTTTATTTTACTTATCGAGAATGATAATAACCAAATCTACCGGTGCTTAGGTTAATGTCTTTGACTCTTTTGCCGCAAGCTCAGATGGAGGGTTATATTGGTTGCCAACAGGAAACATAAAAATGTCATCTCTATGGTATAAAACATGAATGCTTACGAAGTACACGTTATAATGATTATAATCGTGTGATTCATCATTGTTTTAGAAAGCTTTCCGATGAGTTTGCTTCATTGTGTACCAAGTATTGTGGTGGCATATCCCTTTGTATCTTACTGGTATCTTACCCATGATCCTTGTCTGTGCCAAACTTATGCTTCCACACTAGTGTTTTGTATATCAAAATATAGAATACAGTTTAACTTCTGCTGTTATTGCTTTTTCTCCATGTAGTTTAGGTTTTCTCGAGTGGCATCTAGTGACAATCTTCATCTCCAAGGATTGATGTAGACATCACATGCAATTTTTTTTTGCTTACCTGATACCCTCATTCTTCTGACTAGTGTCTTTTAAACCATACTATCCATTTCTTTTATCCGCCACCAAGAACACTCTTAATATTACCTGTTAACCATTTCCTCCCATATTGTGCATTTACCATTTCCCATGCACCTTATCTTCTCTCACTTCTTATAGTAATATCCTTTCTCTCTCTCCCCTTTTGTTCCTTTAACTTATGATTATGAGATATTTTCTCCTGGCCTTACTAGTGACTCCGTCTCCTAAGAAATTGACACATTATGAGTTCACAAATATTCTGAACATTTGGTTGTTTTATTATCAAGAAAAACTATTCTGGAAAACTTGAATAGCTTGACATTGAGCGAAATACTTGGTAAAGTATAACAAATAAATTAAACTATAAATCTGGAACATGTGAAGTGGCTTAATGGCTCATGGTTGAACATGTGTATTTTTTGAAGTTGTCTGGTGAATGGCTCGTCACTGCCATAACTTTTTGATTTATGAGACAATTGGAATAAAACTAATCTATAGCCTTTTATTACTTCTAGAAAAAATGGTGTTTTATTTTTTTGGGTATTCCTCTAACTTCTAATTTTGCTTCACTGATCTGCCTTCTAATTAACAGATTTGGTGGTCCAATCTGGGCCTGGATCTTGGCCATCCCTTCTCTATGGTCAGTCTGCAAAGTATCCCATGGCCAATAGTGCTGCACAGGTTTCACATTTCTGCCATCTTTCTGCCAAATTATTCATCTCTATTTTGCGTTATATATTTAAGGGTTTCACATATATTCTGCTATCGTCAGTGTTCTAAATTTTAGCCTGCCGCACCAAAAGCCCCCTAGGCGGCGGTCTTAGGTGCCTGTTCGGCCCTATGCGGGGCTTGTTCGGTCGTGCGGTTTTTGATTTTTTTTTATGCTTAGTTGTATTGTGTATATTTTGTTTGAGTTTTAAGGTTAGATTTTGATTTTAGAACATTTAAATTTAAATTTCAAATTTCAAATCTCAAATTTCAAAAAAAATATTAATTGTATTGGATTTAGAAGTTAGAACATGTTTGGATTTCAAATTTGTTATAGATTTCAAATTTCAAAAAAAAAGGCGGCGCCTAGGCGTTAGGCAGCTCTCCGCCGCACCGATTCCACCTAGCGAAATTTAGAACCCTGGCTATCGTTGCTAAAATCTACTCAATTTTTTGGCTATTCACATGCTCTTCTTTTAGAAATTATTGCAAAATCTTATAATTGAAGAGATTGATAGGAATAGCTGGTTGATTACTGTCTTAGAATAACTGCTTATTCATATCCTTTTTTTCTAGTGCAAAAAAAGTTTTCTGAAAGTAACCCGTTGAAAGTAACTTTATGCACATTTACAGAAAAAAAAGTTCTGATAACTAATAACCTTTACATTTTTGTAATCCTAGAGAAAATGAAGGATAAACCCCTGCATTTTATTTGATGTGATAGTGTTTCTTTTGAGTTCCCTACCATTTATGTGATGCGTTCATGGCCTTTTATATGTCACTCTTGTGGACTCAGGTAGAGTGATGTTGTCTGGTTTGCTGATGTCAACTGTGCCTATTCTCTATAGGCAGATGGTGTTGTTATCATCATATTTCATTTAAAAGGCTTGTGTCTTTTTTCTGTGTCCAATGTGAGTTTACTAGTTGATCAGAGGGATGTACTTTTCCCTTTAATATAAAAGGTAACTTTTGTTTTTTAATCAAGGGGCTCCTGTATCTTCTCCGCTCCAAGAGGCCTCATAATTGTTGTCTATTGCAAGCGAGAGCATCAGCTCCACTCTTTATGGTGGATTCTCATTCTTCTCTTTTGGAGCTTCTATACCAAATCCTGTATCTTGATGTCTTAAAATTTCAAAATTTTCACTTAAAATAGGAAAATAATCATATTATTTCCTGTATCTTGACGTCTTAAAATTTCAAAAATCAGCTGCAAAGTTCATGTACAAGAAAAAGCAAGATTCTTCAAGTCAACAATAAAAATTTGGTACAAACTTGTTAGACCATGCTGGTAAATCTAAAGATAAGCAAAGATAGTTTGAAAACAAGAATTATAGAAGTATCATAAACATATGTAGTTAGGTTAGCAATTGAGCCTAGTCGAGCAGAGCTTTGCATGTTCAAGCTCGACTCATTTAGGATAGGCCCTTATCCAGCCGAGCTCGAGTTTAGAAGAAGATGTTCAAGCTTGGCTCGCTTTGCTTGCAAGCTGTTCGAGCTTGAGTTGAGCTCAAGCTGAGCTTGACTCCTGGGCTTTATGGGCCATGCACATTTAAATTCAATCATGATAAGTATGAGCATTTTAGTTCCCAACTGATGTGATACTAAAAGTTATGTCATGTCATAAATTTCTTGACATTTTCACATCTAAATCTGGAAAATTAGATGATTATATAAGGTCGAGTTGTGTGTATTCGAGGCAAAAAAGTCGAGCCTAGCCGGGTACTCATCGAGCTTGTTCACGAGCTCTCAAGCCGAGCTTCCTATGTTCAAGATCGTCTCTTTAAGGCATTTGAGCCCATTTTCATGTTCATCTCGGCTCGTTATGGAACCGAGTCGAGCCTTGTCCAGCTTATATCGAGCAGAGTCGAGCTTGCGAACTGCTCTGTTCATTTGCAGCCCTATATGTAGTCTATTGCAAGATTATAAATGAAAATAAAATCTATAACCAGTTAAACTCAATATCCGTTGTGTTGAAAATGAAGTTGCGAAATGCTTTTGAACCTTGCCATCACTTCTTGGTTTTACGACACTACTATTACTTCTCCAGAACTTGGATACCTTTTCTTCTCTTTCAGATATCTGTAAACTTTTAACATACATGTTTCCTACATACAACTTATACAACAACTCTGCTGGATATGTGGGGGGGGGGGGGGGGGGGGGGGGGGGGGGAGGGGGGGGCATGGGACCGTGTGTGATGTGTATCAAATGTCCAATAAGACAATATTCAGAAAACCTTCCAGCCGAACACATCTGTATACTGTAAACACAAATATGTTATGTTCTTGTCTGCTCTTTATATGTACTTGGCTAAGAAATGATATGTTCTTTGAAGTTTGAATATTAGGGACATGATTTTTAGTTTTCAATTCCAATTTATTCGTGGTATAAATGTAATCCTTTTCATGGATAAGAACCTTATGCAATACATATGTGCAGTTAACAGTGTGACATAAGAGCTATCCACTGGCTATATCATCTCTTTCAATGTTTTCTTGAGCAATTGGTGATCTGATAACTGGTTCTATACCTGCAGGACGTGTTTGTACTTATCCCTGGGGATACAGATTACAGAATGTTCGCTGAAGATTATGGAAATATTCCAGGATTGGATATTATCTTTCTCCTGGGTGGTTATTTCTATCATACCTCTTACGATACAATGGAAAGACTATTGTATGCATTGGAAATACTATTCAACAAGGATCCTATTTATTTGTTCTTTATTTATTTTCAATTTGGTTACCAATGTCATTAAGTGTTTAGGGTTTAAGCAATTTTAATATTTGTGCATTAGTCCTGGAAGCATCCAAGCACGAGGTGAAAATCTATTCAGCTTGATTGACGCATTCGGAAGTTCTTCCATGGTGCTAAATGCAAAACAAAGATCTCTGCAAGCATTGGCAAATCAAACAAAGGACGATCGGGCTATATTTTTTGATTACCTATCTCTGTTTATGGTATTTAGCATATTTTATTATTATTGTTTATATCCGTGCTTTCTGACTACTTTTCTCCATGAGCGTTTCCTTATTTTCATGCTTGATGGAAGTTACTATGACTACAGTTAAAATTTACTCAAGTCTAATCCTCAGTTTAAGAGATATGCTTCCTTTGATTCCTTTTGATTATTTGTTTCAGGTATTTTATTCAAGACAGGCATCCCTGATTATCCACAGTTTGCCAGCAGTCATATTTCTCTTAATGCCGCTGTTTCTTTGTTATCCAAATATTGCAGTGCATTCTTGGCTGGCAACCTTTTCTAACTTGATGAAAGGTATGCTTCTTCGATCCGCTTTGAAAAGAAATACCTTTAGACTTCTATTACATGTGTTGTAGTTTGCAGTTTTCCTACCGGCCTATCTATCCATGTAAAGTTTGCTGGTAGAATAGATGGATGGTTAAGAGCCTTCTGGGATAGGGAGGTTGTTCGAGAAAATAAAAACTGTCCACCTGAACAGGGCTCTGATGGGCATGTAGGATGTAGCGGATGTTTTGATGCCCTTTGGCGCTATGAGTTGCCTCCTGAATACTGTCATATCATGTAGAAAACTGTTGGTTAAGTAAAAGAGTCATACTTTCTGTAATAACCTTAAGTTGGCAGTTATTAGAATTCATGGTCTGAGTAAAAGGATGATGTAACCGAATGACAATGAATGTTGCAAAAATTGTGAGGGAGGGGAAGAGAGGGTTTTGTTGACTAACAGATGGCGACCATAAAATTATAATCCTACCATGTTGCCTGTAGCTTTTCAACTCTTACAACAAATTCCACCATGTCTCAATAATTTATGTGAACACTGATTCAGCTGATGAGGAAGTTTGAACTCTTTCTCTCAGATTCACACAAGTAGATAAATGCAGTAGATAAATCTGACAATAGCATTGGCTTTCTGGCAAGTTTGCTTTGGAAGAGACACCGAAAGTACTCATATCCTTATATCATTGCAACCTTTCAAGTTTCAACTCTTTAATGCTTCTCAGCCTTCATTTGTATATAGCAGAAAAACTATTTATAGACCAGAAGACTAAAGTAAAAATTAGGCACTTTTGCGGGTACATAAAAAATATGATGCATTAGTACAACAAAAATGGTACAGATATGACTCCTTGCAGCTAAATTCTTATTGGCAATGAAAATCGGTGACGATGTGAAAGAAGAAATGATGTTTTGACTAAACCTACAAATCATCATCGTCCAAGTCCCTCCACCCCCACCCCCCAATCAGAATAGGGTTGACTATGGAGCATAAGCAAGCTCCACAAAGGATTTGACTGTATATTACCGGCTGTTGACTTGATATCAATTCTCTATTGGTGCCAAATTTCTAGCCAAGGTAGTTATGGGCATGAGAGAGTTGTACCATAAAACCTAGGCGGGGTCTGTTGGCAGGTAGATACAACAAAGATGAAAAACAAACAAACGAAAGTTAGGTGTTTCGACCTTCCTGGCTTAAATACACCAACAAAGGTAGGAAAAGGATCTAATAATAGAAAGAAGAAAATAGAGGTGGTTGAACATTTCTCTCAAAAATTTATTCCACTAACTCCGAAAGGCACCCTGATCTTTTGCAAGACATCAAATGAAACACACATAATGGGAAAAATTAATTAATTGATGTGCCCATATATCGGGTGAAGCCTTCCATTTCTATCACAAACTTCCATTTTTTTTCAAAATACAAGTTGCCGCAAAATTCGTCGAAGTGGGTCATAACTAAAACAGGTCAGAAGAATCCAAGAAACATGACAATGACAAAACCTGAATATGGCATGCACTATCGCCCTAATCCTGATATGGAGAAGAGAGGCAATAGCTAGGACGTGGGTTCACCCTAATCCTGATATGCCCTTTCATATCTTCCCTTCCCCCACCATATCAATTGCTGGATTGTATTTCCATGATCTATGGGTCTACTTGGAGCTAGCCACTTCAACACGATTTTGACCAGATACTACAAAAGTGGTGCGTATCTATTGGTGTTTTTATGGAAATTCTATCTATCATTGTAGGATATCTATTCAAGATCACTATAATTCAACTCTAAGCGGCTGCTGGACGGACTATCTCCTGTAGGATAGGGTGGACCGTGGTACCACTCAAATATTTCAAGTTTGAAGTCAACGAAGTCATCAGACTTCCTTATTTTTTCCAATTGTAATAATGCTTTTCATTTTCTCCACTTCTCCTTTTGTGGAATGTCCAAGAACTATTCTGGGCTTAGTTAGAAATTGGTGTGACCTTCCATGCTTGAAGCTTTGTGCGTGGTAAGGAGTAGGGAGTTGGATCAAAGATATAGAGCTACAATCTATCAACAGGCCTATGACTCTAGATCTTTGGTTACAATGGTTAAACAAAGAAGACTCACATTCCATCCAATTCTTGATAAGAGAGTTGTTTGGGGAAGAATCGTCGCAAAGAGTAATTGATTAGCTTGCCCTTTCTTCCATACCCTTCTCCGGTCACCTCCTGTTTTGAATGGTGGCTTCTTGGAGCAACACTATCTTCTAGTGTAGTCTGTTCTGCCTAAATTGAAACACCTTTTGAAAATCCTAGTCTCCAGGTATCTAGTCAAACCAATGGAAAGACTACAACTTTGAGAATCAAGGGTTAGCTGGTTTTATTTGGTCAAAGGAAGCAAGATGATTGGATTATGAGTGGAGAAAGCGTTGTTTGGATATTTATGCTCCCTTTTAGCTAGGAGGTGATTGTTAATTTTGGAAGGGAATAAGCGACAAACTTAACTACACCTAAATTAAGAAAAGCGTTGTTTGGATATTTATGCTCCCTTTTAATCAGGAGGTGATTGTTAATTTTGGAAGGGAATAAGCGACAAATTTGAACTGCACCTAAATTAAGAAAGAGACCCTTTGAGAGTGGCATAGCTCTCATAGCAAGATGTATCAGTATGAGTAACACATGTTCTAGGGTCCGATTCACATTCTTTCTTTGTTTACACAATTTCTGGGGACCAGTTTATAATTGAACTCACTGTGGCATAATTCATAAGAACACGAAATCTACAAGGAATAGCCAACATAGAGATAAGACATCAATTTGGGGTTGACTGGACGGAGTATAGTATATGATGGCAGATCAGCTACCCATAAGTCTTGTTCTGCTTCAGTAAGCCTATTTTGGTGTTGTTAAAGTTGATGACAAAGATGTGTATATGTGTTAAGGTCGCAGTCTTACCTATGAAATGCTGGACATAATTTCCTCGAACGGGACAGTTTTCAATTAGTGAGGCACACAACGAATGGCGTTCTAAGAAAGTATTGCTCCTCCAATGTTTCTTGTACTGATATCATAAAAGAAAAAAACTTTGGATATAAAAGATGACACCCATGTGGTATATAAAACCTTGTGGTCACACTTTCTATTAACACTGGATTTTGGCTACTCGCTTTGCTATATAACAGTCATATATCATTTGTGTGGATCTTTAGACTTCTTATTTTGTAATTGAGTAAGGTTATGTTTCTACTTTTCTTCAGGAATGTTGTTCCATGCTTTTGGCGTTGTACTCGGCATCATTGTTCCAGTTGTCTTTGCAGTAATAAGATTGCTATTCTCAAGCCATGCAATGAGTTGGTAGGATTATTTCTTCTTGTATGTTATTCAACATATTTAAAAGCAACCATGATGGAGTGAATCCTTCACTTACTGTTTACCCTTTATTGGATACCACTAAACATATTTAGGAGCTCGAATATAAATCTTTAGCTATTAACTGCTTATCCTTTCGTGGACACCACTAACATATTTAGAAGCAACTGTTATCGAATATAAATCTTTAGCTATTCTACATTTTATCCAAATTAATGATTCCAAATGTAAGAAGATCGTTGCAGTAGATAAATTTGCTTGGAAGTTCCATTCGTGTTGCTTTATATTTTTATTCTACATGTTTTCTTTACTTTTGCTCCTTGGTTGCATGCTTAGAACTCTAGATTATCTTCATTAGATGAACTGAGTACATATTTATATAAGTTGATAAGACCCCATGTTGGTGGCTTTCCAATATGGGACTAAACAAAAAACTATTAAGACAAAACACAAAAGGAGAATACACATGAACTTTCCTATATTCCCTTACTAGATGGAATGTAGATGTCAATCAAGCCCATCTTGGAAAGGAAGGGCAGAAATAATGGATATTGAAGAGATTTGGTTAAAGTTTCGGCCAAGTGAGAGGGAGCAGGGACTTAATGAAGACAAACTTCTAGCTTGACGTTGTCTCGAAGAAGTGACAACTAATCTCAGTCTATTCGGTGCGCTCGTGGAAGACAAGATTCTCAACAATATTAATAGCAGATATCTTATAAAAATAGCGAGAGACCGTGTTTTTTTAAGCGGAAGAACAAGATCAGTCAGAAGACATTTTAGAGTGGCGAGCTCGAAAATTGCATAAACCATCGAGCAATAGTCAACCTCAACCTCAACAAAAGAGGGTGCAACTATGATTTTGTTATTTGTCATCCCACGTAATGGGGTTATTGTCGAAGAAGGGGGTTATCGTTGAAGAAGGTTCAGTGCTTACTAGTAATACCTTTACGACAACCTCGTTATGTAAGTACGAAACCTTCTACTTCTAAATTAAACCCGATATAGTAATTAAACCCGATATAGTAAGTAGGTATCGCCACTTGCTATATCGAGCGTCGCAGGATTCGTCACTTACTATGTCGATCGTCGCTTACTGTATCATTAGTAGACCAAGTAGACCCGATACAATAAGCGTTTTCGTAGATAATAAGAGATAGGAAGGACGATTATTATAGAAACCCCTTCCCAAAGAACTCTTAAAGTATCAAAAATGTGTTCGACAACATGAAGGTAACATATCGTAGGAGACTCCATGTGCTAATACCAAGGTTTAAAGTTTCGGCCGATATCGATACGTATCGGCCGTATCGGATCGGATCTGGCCTTGGCCGATCCGATACCGGCCAAAAAAATCGGGATCGGCCGAAACTGGTACATAAAATTTCGTATCGGTCTGTATCGGCCGATACAGGTCGATACTGGCCGATATTGGTCGATACGGGCCGATACGAAAAAAATCAGATCAAATCTGATCATCACAGGAACTTTAACAAAGTAGATGTTCTACAAAAAGCTAAAAAAAAGTAGAAATTGATTCCAGACATATCAAATCCAACAGAGAACAATAATGAAGAACCAAAATAGTAGACAAAAAAAACTATAAATAGAGACAAATTCTTCTACAGACATACACATGATGACTATTGTTTTATTCAATTATAATAAAAATAAAATAAAAAACACTTAAATAATGCATAAATATGTAAATTATTTTTCTATTTTTACTAATTTATTAATAATTATTTAAATATTGCCGATACAGCCGATACCAAAAAATCCGATACTTCGATCCGATACCGTCGATACTGCCGATACTACCGATACAGATACTCATATAAATTGTCCGATACCGATACCGAGTTTTTGAACCTTGGCTAATACTGAAGGAAATGCTCGGACCAGTAATAGTTAGAGTGTTAGATAACTTTTGATCTATAGGAGTGTCAGCAGGATGGCAACTCAGCAGCATAGTTTGAAGTATCGGCCGATACCGATCCGATACGGCCGATACCGATATAGTTTGGCATGTCCCGATCCGATACTGACTGATACCCGATACTAACCGATATCGACATTAGAGGTCTCTTATTCGGTCAATTCGGCAAAAAAATTTGAATTAAAAAGGCCAATTAGCAAGGGAGTAAAAGCATAGTAAGGTTGTAAAAGCATATAAAAGAGAAACTTATTTATTGCATATAAATCAATCGACAATGATGACTACTATTTCATTCAATTTCAAAAATACTAAGAAACAACACTGAAAATACTTTAAATTATGCATAAATGTATAAAATATATTTTCTAAAATGTTAATAATTTACTAATAGTTGTTTGCTTTCCGATACCAAAAAATCCGATACTCCGATCCGAAACCGCCGATCCTGATACTCATAGGAATGGTCCAATACTGATTCCGATACCGATACTTTGAACCTTGCTCAGCAGTTTTTTCCCAGAGATCCAAGGAATCCAAGCAATACCATCTCTGAGAGAGTAGTAGGTGTCTTGTTGGCAAGCAACATTAATGCCAAGACAGCATTGGCGACGACTTAGGCCCTTGGTGTGAAAGTGGATGGAAAGGTATGCCTTAACCTAGAGATGCTACTGGAGTAATCGCTATCGACAATGATTTCATCCACATAAACTACAAGAATGACCATACCTTGGGATCAATGATGATTTCATCTACATAAACTACAAGAATGACCCTACCCTGGGATCGATGAATAAAGTGAGAAGTGTCATCACTCCTGAATAAACCAATTTGCTGAACAATGTAGCTTAACTTGACAAACCATACCGAGTCTATAAATAGACTTAGTGGCGATGACAAATCGGTTGCTTTCGTGTACTATTACAACATTTTACCATAGAGGTTGTTAATTGTCTCAGAGCGATTGTTGTTGAGAAATGTAATCTTAATTTGAAGTTGATGAAGAGGCCATCAATTATTGACATCCAATAAGAGAAGAATTCTAATAGGGTTCAACTTGGCTCATTCTCCTCTTGTGAACCTGCTGAGGTGGAGGACTTCTCTCTTTAAGCATCCCACTCTCTCTTCCTTTTCACTTATCGTTGACAAAGAAGAGGATGCAAAATTTGAAATAGACTCCTCTCTTTGAACATCCCTCTCTCTCTCTTACTTATTTTTGACAAAGGAGAGGAGGCAAAAGTCGAAGCACAAGGCCGCCTCTAATGGTTTCCTTCCTCTACTCTTCGATTAATGAATCCTTCTGTCCTCTTCGAGCTTACAGGAGCATCCCTCCCTCCCTCTCTCTCTTCCTCTTCACTTGCAAATGATAAATGAAGCAATAATTTGGTTCTCTTCTGCCCACATACTCGAGAGTCACATGTTCCTCGTCTACATCTTTCACTCAGTGATGACAGGTGCAGTCTCCTTCACAACTTCTCCATCATGGTCCCATCAGTTACTCCACAATAGTTAGACGACCACTCAGACCATTTCCTCCAGGACGTGGCCCATTTGTCTAGGGTTAGGGTTTGAGGGGAGAGGAGAAGATATGGTCTGATTTTAGAGAGCCGAATGCGCTAATACCATGTTGAGATTGGAATAGCTCAATAGCTTACTTTTATTTGATGGACATAGTACATATTTATAGGAGAATATAAGACCCTACTTTGGGGTGGGACTAAACAAGGGACTAATAAGACAATACAAAAGAAGGAGAAAATACACAAACTACATAGCCAATAGTTATATCAACCTACCAACCAACTGGTTGTCTTGGTATTATGGCATGAGCATCTCATGTCAATAGCTATCTTGACTACAAATTTGGCACAAAAATGGAGGATCCAGGTCAGGTTAACAACCGGTCATAAAATTTTGTCAATGCCTTTATTGGACCTTTCTTGTGTACCATCTGACCTCTTTTTTGGGAGAAGGCTTGACTGATATCCATGGAGATACTTGTCTGTAGTTTATTGATTTGAAAGAAACGGCCTAAACTAGGTGATCATTTGCTCCAAGCATGACTCATTGGCAGACATCCTATGTTTGTGTGTAAATGACATCCATGGAGATACTTCTATAGTTTATTGATTTGAAAGCAATGTCCTAAAGAACGATCCTGTAGGACTCACAGGCCCCTTTGGTTGCAATCATTCGTCTTGGCCTAGGTTAGTTGCCCTGGGCAGTCCAAACCCTCTTAGATACTAGGTCTCATAAACCCCACCTTATCTTCCCCGCTTTGTGATTAGTTTTTTGTTACTTATCTTTGATAAGTGGATGATTGGTTCATTTTTATACTATTTTTATTTTTAGATTTGTCGTTATTTATCTTTTAAAGATTTTTAGTAATGGTTTAGTTGCTTAGTTTAACCCTTTAATTGCTTGACTATTTTCTTAACATGTAGTCAAGAATCTTTTAGGTTTATCATTTTTAGACTATTTAAAACTTTTTCTAACCTAAAACATTTTATATTCGAGAACATTTAATTGCCGGTTAGGTGGGTGTCGGTTGGTCTGACGCGATGATAGTCGCGTAACACTTTTGACGCTTGCATCTCGGAGGATGTTGGTTTGAGTCACCGAAACAAGACATCCCAGTATCATGAGGCCAACTAATACAGATTAGTGGAACTATCTATATATTAGGGTGTAAGGCTGTGTGCCAGTAGTCTTAACCCCTCATCCGCACGCCCACACCCACACCCACAACCCCACCGCACAAACCCAACATATAGAGGTTGTTTTGTGGGCCCTGCATTAGTGGGAGCCTTGTGAATAGGGAAGCCTTTTTTGTTCATTGCTGCCTAGGCTCCTACAAAGTTGTTTTGACTTAGCCTAGCTGCCTTGCACAACATTGTTTGAAAGCTTAACACCAGATAAGTAATTTGAATGGTTTATGTATCAACCTAAAGCTAATGTATCTGGCACCTCATTTTTGTTTTGGCAGAGTACAATCCAATATTGTGCTGAGATATAGGTCTTGGCTTGTGCACCTTTTTAAGTGAAATTCTTGTTAGTGTGTTGGAATTTGCATGCATATGTAGGAAAATTTAATTTCCTTATTATTGTGAGTTGAGTTAGAAATTATTTCATCGAAACTATAGAGTACCAGAGAAATGCATATTGTGTATAAAACAAAACGCCGCAAGAGGGACCAAGACTAAGTTATCCAGTAGGAAAACTTGCGTGAACTGATAAATATGAATTTCAGCAAGATTTTATGTAAATTGACTGAAAGAACAAAATATGTTCTTACAATATTTATTTACATTAATATCCCATCATATGACGTGTATTCCACATATATGAGATCCATGTTGGAGTGAATGGGTATGATAGTAATTTGGACATCATAATTTTCTTTACTTTTACTTCTAGACCGATTTTGTTGCCTGAAATGGGGGGGGGGTGGAGTGGGGAGGTGGGTGTTTCCATGTCAATATTTCATCTAAATAAACATCAAGATCTGGATATTTTAAGTTTGAAACCTACAACACCAAAACTCCAGTTTAAACCTCTAAAGTTTGAATCTCGAAATAGTAGCTGAGGCAGAAATTTTGAGCTTGGTAATGTGCATGATACACAGTTTCATATATTAAAACCTCACTCTACAGTATGTCTTCAAGATATATAATTTTGAATGCCCTTAATGTGCATAGCACAAGGCCAAAAATCAGGAATTCTTAACAAGGGTTAAAAAGCTCGGATTTCGGTTGCAATTTGGAATTTCATCATATGTTCGCAATAGATTGAAAGATTTATAGATTACAAATAGTATTTTTGTGATTTTCTTAATGTTTTTGCATTCAAGGTTAATGATATCGAATATCGGACCCATACCGGATTAGGCGCTGATATAATAAAATTATTATAAATAAAAATAAACACATTTTAAAATATACGGAACTCAACATAATCTCTCTTCCCTCAAGACTCCTCACCCTTGCCTGCCTCCCCCCTGTCACTCCCCTCCCTCCTCTGCCCCTCATCCTCCTTATGTACCCCTCCCTCTACCCATACCTTGCCCTTGCTTCCTATGAACCCCTTTCCCGCTCGAGCGAGAAGAAGGGGCAGCAGAGGAGGGACACAAAGACACAGAAGGGGGACCATAGGGAGAAGAGTACTAAGGAGTCGGCTTATATGTGCGTGTCACAAAGTTTTTGGCATGTCCGTATTCGATACTCACCCTCTTTGATACCGACTGAAATCCAAATTATGGCTCTCCATCCCGGTCTCAACAAAGCAGAAGAAAAAGAGAGAGCACGACAAAAAACAATGCAAAGGAGAAGAAAAAGAGAGCCCGACAAAAAACAATGTCGACAACATGGTTCGATCATGTTGAAGATCAACATGATGATACGTCTTAATATTATTTCATTCAAATCTACCTATTGTATTGATAGTATGTCTAGAAGCAATTAATAAACCATAATATCTATTCCGGATGAATAATTCAACAACGTCGAATATTATTTCCTGCAAAACTAGTAGGAAACTAAAAAAAATACATAATGTTATTCCTAAATTTACCAAATATTTTCAAGTTCTAAAAATAATTCATTGTTATTTTTTTGCTTTCTGAACCAAAATCTTTAGCTCTTCGATATGAATCTGAAACCGCGGATACCAATCCTCATAAGATAAGAAGGATCCGAACTGAATCCAATATCGGTACTACGAACCTTGGTATGTGTGTGTGTTTTAATTTGTATGTTTAGTAATTTTTATTTTAAAATATTCAAATTAAACGTATTTTGGTTATTTGTCTAACAAACTTATCAAAATAATAATGGAACAGGCCATTTGTGCCAATGATCTAGTGATAGGAGGGTAATCTGTCAACGGACAAAACATTGGGGGTGGGGGGGTGGGGGTGGGGTGGGGTTCCTGCAATCTACCCTAGTTAAATGTGGTTGCTAAGGATGTTTCTTTAAACGACTCTCCTTGTGTGTTTATGTTGTCTCTTTCCGTAGTTCTACATAATTAACTATTTCAATTTCATTCTCATCTATGTTAGTTCATGCTGATTTCTTGACTTGACTGCAGGTTTGCTCACCCATACTTAGCATTCTTGATGTTTGTCCCTAGCTCACTAATTGGTCTACTGATCCCTAGGACTCTATGGGGATCCTTTCAGATCTCTCAAGATGCCAAATTTAGCAAAATGTCAAAAGAGGTATTATTTTTCTTAGTGAATGCTAATGAGTGTCATATGCTGCCATAGTCTTGATGAGACTAGCTAATATCAACTGTTTTTTATGTGAAATACATTCAACTAACCCCAATACTTTTACCAATTAACATCCTAGAAGATTTCACAAAACCCCTATATCTTAGTTTTCGACTTTTCGGGGCGGAGATGAGTACTGACATTGATCCGCAAAAAGCTCAACAATCCCTTGAAAAATAGCTGAAGCTGACTTGAGTAGAGCTCAGGGCAGCTTTTTGCTTGCATGCGGTGAGTATTCCCGCCGAAAGAATGGAATGCGTCAACGGAAGGGAAGCACCCGTTTTGAGCTGCTTAGAGAAAGCAATAAATAGATGCTATGGGGAAATTCGCACAATGATATTCTTTTTTAACATGCTTGCTATGTTGTAAAACCATGCTGTAGCAGTATTTCCCATGCAGATTGGATAGTCTGCAGCATTTGAGTATCATGCCTTATTAGTTCTATACTTTTCATGCAGTAGTATGCACATTGTCATGTATTTCTCTTTAAATAGCTTGTCCTTGAGCCTAATGAAACTCTAACATGGTACTAGGGTTGTTAAGAGTTAGTTATTGGCCCAACTAGGTCTAGCCCATCTGAACTTTCCTTATTAGGCTTAGGATTTACTCATATGTTGTATATATACTCTCGTATCTCTCATGAAAAGGCTGAGTCCACTGAATTGTTTCCTCTCTTAACATGGTATCGACCCAACTAGGTTGAGCCCATTTTGGGATCTCCTTATTGGGCTTAGGTTTCTTCATATGTTATATATTTACCCTCCTATCTCTAATGATAAGGCTAAAGACCATTGAACAATTTACTCTCTTCCTTAACAAATGTCATTGCCACATTATTTTTCTCTCTCTTTATAGACCCTAACCCTTTCTCACCTACTAGCTAGCTCCATCAGCCCTTCTAACCATCGCCTCCAACATGAACTCATTACTTTCATCTTTCCCTTCCACCAAAAC